>CAVNYN010235263.1:0-21708 GCA_963692815.1 Nyctanthes arbor-tristis
ATCGGATCAATTGCTCGATGGTATCCTTTGGATCATTTGATCCGATCCCAGTTTCTGAGGGTCAATCACCCCTTCCTCTGACTTATGGTGCTGAAAAATCTACTACTTTGCCAGTAGAGTTCGGACCTCATCTTTCAAATGGTGCTTGCCAAGTAAAACTCAAAGTCGATGGGGAAGTCACAATTGTCAATATCTACCTAGAAATGGAAAGGTCAAGTCCATATTTCCAACTTTTTATGAAACTATGATCGATGCACTAGGCCCTTGGGACTCTGATTCCAAGTCAGAAGATGAAGTTGGTGATGGCTGGTCCACCTTCATACGCAAAAGGAGAAGTGTCAAGAATTAAATAAGGCAGGTGAAACATCATATATTTCTCATTTTACAGGACCATTCCTAGGTATAGGAAGTTCTGATGTCCAGTTAGCCGAAGAGATATCATAAGATGATGGTCAGTGGCATGGATAGTCGTAAAAAGACGGCATTGGAAGGCCCCAAATCGTGCAAACCTCAATATCAATAATGAAAAGCTAAAGCTAAGAAGGAGGCTAAGGAACAACAGGAGAAAAAAATCTAAAGCTAAGCCGAAGATAGCCGAAACATTACAAAAGGTTCCAAGCCCCATAACCTTAGGAGAATAGTTTCCTAAAGGTTATTTTAACAGAGGATACTTCTCTTCCAATGTGATAAATATTGAGGGAGGAAATAAATCTCATAAAAATAAGGAGGGAACTTCAAAGACGGCAAAGACTCTAGCACGGCTTAACAACATTCCTTCCAACACAAGTGTGACAGAAATTCTACACCTTCCGTTTGATGATCGTATGGCCTTAGTTGCGACATTAATCGATTCCGAAGAGCACCAAGGGAAGGTCTTCATGACTACAACTCATCAGGATTGCATGGCTACTATCACTTTCAACGATGATGACTTGTAAATGGGTTCTCATCTACATAATAGGCCACTGTATGTTAGCGGTTATGTCTGAGATTGCAAACTCCGTCGCATAATGATTGAATACAGTTCTTCCATAAATATCATGCCAATCCATACTATGAAAAAGATTGGATTAAATGAGCGTGATTTGGCTGCAAGCAAAATCATAATATAAGGGTTCAACTAGAAAGGCCAAGAAGCTATTGAGATGGTCCGTTTAAGAATGCGGATAGCAGAGTTGGTCTCATCAGTACTCTTTCATGTCATTGATGCCAAAACATCATATGAATTACTACTTGGCTGTGTTTGGTTACACGAGACTGGGGTAGTGGCTTCCACATGGCACCAATACTTCAAATACTATCGAGATAGAGAAGTCAAATGTGTAGTGGCAGAGACCAAACCATTTATTAAAGATGAAGCATACTTTGCAGACGCAAAGTTCTACTTTGAAAATGAAGAGTTGTGCCTCACCGGGATGTCCACTTCTGGATTTGAAATCAAAGAAAATATAAGGTTTGGCCTTCAATTTCCTACAGAGAAGAAGGCATTTGAAGAGGAATCTTCTAGAAAGTCTTCTTGTGTCACGCCAACAAATGCCAAGGCTTCAAAGAAGGATCTAACTTTTCCTGTACCTAGCATTCCCATGATACTTCTACCACATGAGCTGATCAAAAGTTCAAAAGCTGATACCACTGTGACGATGGTTCCAAATATCTGTAAGCTTGCAGTTTCTAGTTCATCACAAAGGGAAGCTTCAAGTTCAAAGGTAACTAAAAAGCCAAAGCAGCTATTTGGTGGACACTATAATCCCCGAGCTCATAAGCTGCTGGAAAATGCTGGATTCAGAAAAGGAGAGCCTCGAAAACTACGCGATCTTGATGCTATCCTCTGTAATAGACGTACAGCTCTAGCTAAAAGATTTGGATTAGGATATAGTCCTGATCCACCAAAAAAAATTAAAATTAAGAAGAAGGCTTCTGTAAATCCTATCATGATCCAGATCTTTGAAGTTTTGGATAAAGAGAAGAAAGAAGAAAGAGCTTTGGTTTTCAATCAGATTCAAAATGAAGATGTTAAAGTCTCGATTTTTTAGAGACTAAAAGTTGAGCCTTCTACTTCATCAAGGTCAAAAAGTAATTCATCTGTCTTCCAAAGGCTAGGTGATGGTTCTTCCAAGCCTGAGGACGCAAACGGTGATTCATCTGTTAAGCCTAAGCATGCACAAAGACAATCTGCTTTCTCTAGACTTGGAGTCAAAGCTTCTGATCAGAATTTGAAGCCTCAGCGGCCAAGAAAAAGACGCAGGAATAAGAAGTCTGTTAAGAAAGATGACATTGTTGAGGAAAACTTCTCAGTTAATCATATTGTCTTCAAAGAGCAATCAAATTCAGAAGCCAAGTTAGATGATTCTATTAGAGCAGATGAAGCTGAACCAGCTCCACCAACACTTGAGGATGGAGGGAAAGTTACGGTAGATGACTTAAAGCTGTTAAACTTGGGAACAGAGGAAGAGCCAAGACCAATCTATGTTAGTGCTCTTCTAAGTCCTGAAGAGGAGGCTGAATATTTCAAGCTACTACAAGATTTCAAAGACGTCTTTGTATGGTCCTATAAGGAAATGCAAGGATTGGATCCCAGGGTTGTGGTACATCATCTTTCGGTAAAACACGACATCCTTCCAATCAAACATCCTCAAAGAAGATTCCGGCTAGAATTAATTCCACAAATAGAGGTTGAGATTAACAAGCTAATCGAAGCGGGATTCATCCGTGAAGTAAAATATTTAACATGGATCGCTAATATTGTTCTGGTTAGAAAGAAAAATGGCCAACTGCGAATACGTGTTGACTTCCAAAACATAAACCAAGCATGTCCAAAAGATGACTTCGCACTTCTGATTACAGAATTGATGGTGGATGCAACGACTGGATTTGAAACTTTATCATTTATGGATGGATTCTTTGGATACAATCAAATAAGCATGAATCCAAAAGACAAAGATCTCACATCATTCCGAACTCCTAAATGTATATACTATTACAAAGTCATGCTTTTTGGACTAAAAAATACAGGTGCAACTTATCAGAGAACAATGCAAAAGATTTGTGATGATATGATGCACAAACAAGTAGAATGTTATGTCGATGACTTGGTTGTCAAGTCAAAATAGAAAAGTGATCACCTTAAAGACTTGAGGGTGGTATTTGAAAGACTTCGATGATACCAATTGAAGATGAATCCACTTAAGTGCGCTTTTGGCATTTCTTCTGGTAAATTCCTTGGTTTCATTGTTCGCCATCGAGGAATTGAGATCGATCAATCAAAGATTGATACCATAGTCAATATGCCGGAACTAAGAAATTTACATGAGCTGAAAAGTCTTTAGGGAAAATTGGCATCTATTCGAAGATTCATCTCCAACCTTGTTGGAAGATGCCATCCCTTTAACAAGCTTTTGAAGAAGGATGTGCCTTTTCAATGGGACGAAGCATGTAAAAATGCTTTCCAAAATCTAAAGCAATATTTGTCTCGTCCTCTAGTGCTCATAGCTCCAATCCCAGGGAAACTGCTGACTCTCTATGTGGCGGCACAAGAGCATTCTTTAGGTGCACTTCTCGCCCAGGTAAATGATGAAGGAAAAGAGAATTCACTTTATTACTTGAACCGGACCTTGGTAGGTGCTGAATTGAACTGTTTACCATTCGAGAAAATGTGTCTAGCTCTAATCTTTGCTGTCAAGAAATTGAGGCATTACATGTTGGCACATACCGTCAATTTGGTTTCAAGAATAGATCTGTTGAAATACATCATGTCGAGACCTATTCTTTCTGGAAGGATAGGAAAATGGGCACTTTTGCTGTTGAGTTCGACATCAAATTCATCAATCAGAAGTCAGTCAAAGGACAAGCCTTGGCAGATTTTCTAGTTGATCATCCAATTCCAACTGAATGGGAATTCGCTAAAGATCTTCCAGACGAAGAAGTCTTCCGCGCTGAAGTCATCCCTTCATGGAAGCTATTCTTCGACGGAGTAGCCGGAAGGTATGGTGCTGGGGTAGGAGTTGTGTTTGTAACTCCTCATGGTCAAGTCATACCATACTCATTTACTTTGACAGAAACTTGTTCAAACAATGTCGCAGAGTATTAGGCACTCATCATTGGCTTGGAAACAGCACTAACTATGGAGGTAAGACAACTTGATATTTTCGAAGACTCTATGTTGATAATTAATCAACTTTCATATGAGTATGGATTCTGAAAGCCGGAGTTGAAACCCTACCACAAATATGCATCAATGCTTATGGAACGATTTGATTCAATTAAAATCAAATTTCTTCCAAGAAGTGAAAATAGGGAGGTTGGCTAACTTAGCTGCTGTCTTGGCAAAATCTAATGAAGACTCTAACCCATCCAATATTAATTGCTTACAGCCTGAAGGATTTGAAGAAAACAATAGTATTAAAGTCACCAATAAGAAAAAAGAAGATTGAAGACAACCCATTATGACTATATTCAACAACAAAGATTACATAATGATCCACGTCGAAAGACTGGAATTCGAAGACATGCTGCTCGATTCGTCTTTTACAAAGCCACACTCTACCGGAGATCATTCGATGGAGTTTTCCTTCATTGCCTAAATAGTGCGGAAGCATTCCATGCCTTGCAGGAAGCTCACTCTGGAATATATGGTGCTCATCAGTCCGGGCCAAAACTTCATTTTCAGATTAAAAAGATGGGATACTACTGGCCTACTATGGTGCAAGATTCCATAGACTATGCAAGAAAATGTGAAGCCTGCCAGGTCCATACAAACTACATACATCAGCCTCCTGAACCATTGCATACGACAATAGCTTCTTGGCCATTCGATGCATAGGGCCTTGATGTGATTGGGCTTATAACTCCAAAATCTTCAGCTAGACACTTATACATCCAGGCCGTGATGGACTATTTCTCTAAGTGGGATGAAGTTGTTCCATTGAGTGAAAGAAGAAGGAAAATGTGGCAGACTTCATTCGCATTCAACTCATCTATCGTTATGGGGTTCCAAGACATCTCATCACTGATAATGGGAAATCTTTTTGCAACAGCCACATAAATAATTTATGTGCCAAGTTTGGGTTTTGACAATATAACTCTTCCTTGTACAATGCCGCAGCCAATGGTCTCGCAGAGGCATTTAACAAAACATTGTGCAACCTGTTGAAGAAAGTCATATCCATGTCTAAAAGAGATTGGCATGAGAGAATTGGAGAAGCTTTATGCGCATACCGCACTACTTATCGGACTCCGACATAAGCTACTCCTTACACCTTAGTGTATAGAGTAGAAGTTGTCCTGCCTTTAGAGTGTCAAATCCCATCACTTCAGATTACCATTCAAGAATGATTAATTGCAGAGGAAAATGTCCGTATTCAACTTGAAGAACTAGAAGCCTTAGATGAAAAGAGGTTAGAGGCACAGATGAATCTTGAATGCTACGAAGATCGAATGGCAAAGTCTTTCAATAAACGGTGAAGCCTAGGTCATTGCAAGCTGGAGATCTGATGCTTTCGGTCCGTAGACCAATATTCATCTCCAGAAAAGCAGAAGGCAAGTTTCAGCCTAAGTGGGATGGTCTATACGTCGTCACACAGGTCTTCACAAATTGAGCCTATAAGATTGTTGACAAAGACGGATTGCAACTATGACCAATCAATGAAAAATTCTTAAAGCGTTTCTAAGATTAGGTTTTTCTTTATTTTCCCATTGTATTAAAAAAAAAAATTTGTACCTGCTCTTGGCCTACAAGAGGATAAACTGTGAACGACGAAACTAAACTAAATAAAATTTTCCTTTTGAAGTAAACTACTTTTTGACTTGATCCCTTTCAAGGGTACGTACGCAACTTGGACAAAAAAGTTGTTAGTCCTAGTTTAGTCTTACATATATTAAAAAAAAAAGTTTGTTGAAACTTCAAAAAAAAAAAAATAGAGAGAAAAGGATAACCAATAAAATTCATTTATATTAAAAATTTTGAGTTTGTACAAGACTAAGGAAAAAAAGAAGTAAACACAATGTTTTAAAGTTTTTTTGGCAGTTGCAAGAGTTCTTACTTGAGAGCGTCTCTTTCTTGGTGAATGTCTACTATTGAAGTGCTGTTTCTGATGGGTATCTATTCCAATAAGGCCAAAGCATTTTCAATCCTGCTCACCTCTTCAGTATTGGTCTGAAGTTCTTCATTGACCCAGTTAAGCTCGGAAAGCAGTTTAGCCTTTGTATCAGTCAAGGAAGCAGAAATCATCCTCGCCGCCTTCAAATTATGTCCTAATTCCTCCTTCTGCTTCATTTTTTCTACCAGTGAAAGACTGTCTGTTATCTGCTGTCTTCTGGGGAAGTACCTTCAGTAAAAAATTTTCTATATGGTGAAGGAAAGGTTGTGGATCATTTCAAAAGCGATTGACAATAACACGACTGATGTTCTGAATATTTCTTTCCCACCACGTGTGGAATTCTTTCAATCCATACCTTAAAGCTTCTGTAAGCTCAAGCTTAAAGTATTTAACCATAGAATCTCGAATTGCTTGGTGCACATAAGCAGAATTCTCAATGACATCTACCGGAAATCCAGAAACAGAAGAGCAGGTTGGTCTAACTTCCTTGTTAGCTGAAGAAATTATAGCTAAATTTTGAGAAGGACAATCATTAGAGAAAACTAGCTTAGCTCTAGTAGGGTTGGCAGTTTGAGCACCGGAAATCACTACAACTTCACCATTAGAGATTTTTTCAATGTTGATATTTTCAGGTGCAGGTTCTAAAATACCACCACCAATGCTACTTGGATATTGGCAAGGGGATTCTTTGCAAAGTTAACTTCATCAATCCCTTCAAGTGCAGCGATCTTGTCTTCGTCAACTTGTTCCAAAGGAAGACTTGAAGTAGGTAAATGTAGATCTTGGGGAATTTTTGAAAAATCTAAAAAAAAGAATAGTGAATGAAGAAGAAGAGCAATATAGTTTGTTGTGACTATCGTTTCATTGTCACCAAAAAAGGGATTTACCTTTATTCCAAGGCGGCGTTCCTGTATCTTGATGTTCGTTGTAGCTCTCATCCAGAATACTTTAGTCAAACGGATGAGTCAAGGTACCAGTAATTTCAGTTGTATACCCGACGTTCTAAGCCTTTCTTGGTCATTCAGTTCGCTTCCGATGGCATGCTTGACGGATGGTGGCCTACAATAAAGTTTCATATGTTAAGTATATTACATATGGAAAAAAGAGAAAAAAAGGAAGAGAAACATACCTAATCATCGTAAGAGCTGGTTTCTAAAGTTGTATCAGCCATGGGATCCAAAGAGGGAAAAACCACTTTGGATCAAAGGGTTAACTTGAGCTTCTTTTTTACCGCCATCATCCGGAACATCGGATTTCCTTTTCTCAGAAATACCTTTAGGAACCTGTTGAGAGGAATCAACTTCTGAATCTTTATCATCATCTAAAGACTCCTATGTAGGCGGAAGTTGAACAAGCTCAAAGTTATTCCTCTCACTAGAAGCTAAAACTTTAGTGGAATACTCTTCAGTTTGGGAAGTACATTCTAGTCCCACCAGTTTCTCCATTCCGGTTCAACCTTAGACTAAATGTTAGTGATGGATGGTTGAATGTGAAATGAACATCTGCTTTGAACCTCAGTTAATGAAAGCCAAGCATGGTAGAGAACTAGTGTATTCACTGGAAAAATCATATCATTCGGTTTCCTGGGTGCACCTGGAAAATTTTGTCCGAAGCCTGCTGTCGGGCAAATCTATGAGGATTGTAAGACTCAAAAATGTAAAATGGAAAGGCATGATGGTAGGAAAGACAACGAGGTCTAATATTGATAATAAAATCTATAGATTCAGAGGATCTAGTACCATTATCTATCTTGAGACCAGTATCTTGAGGAATAGGATGTGGAATCCAACAGAAATCCTCACTGCCCATATCTCCCCCGATAAGTTCTCTAAAACTCGATACTGCTGGTTCCCAAGGTTGCAGATCATTCAGTGCTCCAGCATATCGGCAAAGGATGGGACGATTATAAGATTTGTCCACAATACTATAAACTCCTCGGGTGAAAAAGGATGTAGCCCAAGCATATAAAAAGTGTCCTGCAAAAAAGTTCTTGGTTACTTTACTCTTGCAGCCAAGAGGACAATTTGACATCTTTGTAAGCCCTCTTTAAATGTTGGCCAAAATAGGAGGAGCTAAGCTAAATGTAATTCTAGAATCCATTCTAGAAGTCGCTTTAAAGGTTGCTGGATGGAGATATTCATCTTTGGAAGGGAAGATGAATCGGCAAAGCCAAAGTGAAAGGTAAGCGGCTACCTCCAGTTCTTCCTTTTCATATGGAGACAAATGAAATTCCAGCTCAGGCCAATGGTTCTCATTCCTGTGTTCAAGTCTTCCTGGTTTGTCAACAGCTAAGGGTCTCTTAATCCCTGTCGTTGCCGCTTTTTGCTATCCTTTAGATGGCTTTAGAGCCATTGCTTTCTTAAAAGCTTCCCCTTCCGAGGATTGGAAACATATTCCGACTCTTGGAACCAAAATTCAATCCAATCAGCGTGACGAATATGGTCAATATTCTTCTTGTGGGCTAACCATGCATAAGCCTTGAAAAGATATAGGCACGACTTTGGGAGTAAGGTTGTGAGTTCTGTAAATGTCTGAACTACCTCTTCATAATATTCTCCCTGAATTTCAAGTCCCGTTATCTCTTGAATCTCCCAAAGTGAGATGTCAATTTCATCTTGTGCAGTAATGAAGGTGTTGGTGTCAGGACACCACGATTCACAAAGTGCTCTAAAAGCAGCGTTGGGACGAGAATATTCTTTTGCAGCCTGACGGACAGCATGAACTAGTCTAGTAAATTTCTTCTTGTAAAGAAGATAATATGTCTAGATAGACCATTCCCAAAATTTCAGAAGATAAGAAATTTCACCGTATGACTCAATTGTACTTCCCCATTTCACAAGTTTTTGAGAGATTACTCAGCCAGGACTACGTGTGGAATGCATCTTGCAATATGAGTATGTTGAAAAGGAGAATTCAAAGAAGGATGATGTCTGGGGCCAGTCGTGTGATTTTGAGCTGCACTAAGAACTTCATGTATATGTTTGCCGGAGGGATTGTCTCAACAGTAGGGCAAGTCATCGACGCTTGAACAACAATCTTCAACGGGCCAGTGACATTGGTTTGACTGTGATATCTCACCAAAGTATTGGGACAATTTATGGCATTGCCTCCATCAGTAATCTCGGTGATGTCAAGTGAGTCTGAAACATCTTTTCCTTTGAAGTTTTTTTTGGCCATTTCTGAAAAAAAAAACAAAAACAAACAAAACAAAAAAATTAATTTAATTAATTAATTAATTAATTGATTAATTAATTAATAAAATAAATGCAATATTGAAGCCATCAAATTAACTATCCAAAAGGGAAAAGAAAAAAAGTAAGTCTACAAAACTAAAAGACCAACAAAAGTAAAAAAATAATAATAATATCTGGCGTGTAAAAAAAATTAATTCGTCAATTTCATTAATTTATGTTTTGAAAACTAAGTGAATTTCCTTGAATACAAGATTAAGTGTATTCCAGGTTCCAAAATTTTTAAAGGTCTTCAAGTTTTTCATTGTGGGTTTCCATGAATGCAAAGTTACGTGTATCCGGATCCCAACTTTTTAGACGCCTTCAAATTCTCCACCTTGAAAATCAAGTGGACATCCGTGAATACTAAAAATATTTGTATTCGAGATTCCATATTTTATAAGTCTTCAAAAGCGGCCATCTTTAAGAAACTAATGGATATTCGTGAATACCAAATTAAATGTATCCGGAATTCCAAGTGTGATGTCTTCAAAAAAATCTTTCATTCCTGAAACTATGAGTGTTCCATAAATACGAAGGTAAAAGTATTTCAAACCCCAATCTTTCAAGTCTTCAAAAAGAGAATTTTCCTAGAAATATGAATCTTCCAAAGATATTTAAAACATATCTTAAGCAGTAAATTTCAAAGACTTATAAAAAAGAAAAACAAAAACAAAAAAACAACAAACAAGAAAAAAAAACAAAAAAAACAAAACTGTTCATTAGAAATAGGAGGGCATCCGCCGTGAAGTCAATTATATTCAAAAAAACAAAAAAGAAAAAGACAAAAATAGAAAAAAGAATGATAATATTACGCATGACTTAATCCTCAGGATATTTACATTGGTAAGCAAGCAAATATCAAACAAATAAATAAGGAAACAAAGGGAAAAGATTTTGCTGCTACCCAAAAATAAAGATGATCAAAGTTTAATTAAGTGAATGATCCAAAAGCAGTTCTAGGAAGAAGCACAACAAAGAACTAATTTTCTCTTTGCTTCTTCTAAATAACAGGAAATAGCAAAAGTAGTTTAAAATTTGAAATTGGCTTGAAAATTTGCTCGTGGCTATCATAAAGTTCCCTTATATTTATAAGTGTAGGTTGTTTAACTACAGTAGAACTCTTGTAAAGTGTATCCAATTTCAAATTAAATTCTTGATAGTTAATCCACATGCAAATAAAACTTCAAGATAAATATATATATATATATATGAAACAACGAAAATCTTTACGGTGAAAAGTAACGATTCGAAATCAACAATCAAAGTCAAAGCTTGAACTTAATTCAAAGACAATTTCAGTTTGGGATGTCTTTTGATGGAAACAATATATATATATATATATAAAGAAAATCCAAGTTGAATGTTAATAAAAAAAAAAGCAAGATTTATCTATTTATTTTATGATAAATTGATAAATCTTGGGGGCATATGTAGACATCAAAATTTTTATTAATTAAATTATTCAAATCAATTGAGCTGGATTAATTTTATTAATTAATCCAATTAAGTCTTAAATGAAATAGCCAAGTCTTGCAAGAACCCACTTAATGATTAAGGGTCCATTCTATTTAAAAGCTCACTCTAAAGCCCATTAGACTTTTCTAAAGTTCTATAAATACCCTTATTCATTCATTTTAAAGGGGGGAAGAACAAGATAAAAACAAGGAAAATTCTCTAAAATCTTTGAAGTTCCAAAACTACAAAACAAAGTTCGGAAAGAAAAAAAGCCAGAAGCAGAAGTCAAGAAGAGGAATCAGAAGCCAAAGTCTTCGAAGTTCTTCATCTTCTTCAAGTCGAAATCAAGTCTTCAAGTCCAAAACAAGAGATCAAGTCTTCTCCACATCAATTCCAAGCTTCAAGTCTTCAAAGTTGGAATCGCCAATAAGAGGATTTACAACCTAGCAGTGACAGAAGAGTCAATTCACTTCATTTTTTTAAAGTCTTTATTTATAACAAATTTTGTATTATTTATTTTAATACAAAAAATTTGTTGTCACACATGCATTTAATGCCAGACCAACAAGAATGAAGCAAGGGTCAAATCAGCTGAGATTAACTATTCACTTTTGACTAATGGCTGCCTAAGCCATGCATGAGATGGGTAATCACCGCTTCACATATAATGTTGGAGTCCAATCAGTCATAAGTGATAAGATTTCCCACGTGGGTTCCCAAGATGCTGTTTAGGTGGCAAGCCTGCTAGGTCGCGGAGTTAGATTAAGGAACTATGAGTTCGTTGGCGTAGTGGTTAGACGTCCTGAATCCCAGATAAGGTAGAAGGGAGACTCATTCCTAAGGTCACTGAAACGGATTTCAATGTCTTTTGATTGTTTGGTTGCTAGGTCAGAGTTGGGCGAGGCTCTTAGGGGCCTATTTCGTTATTATTTGCGACCTGGGGGCTACAAAATCCACCCTCAAAGCCGTTGTTTCTAGACTTCAGAGTTAGCGGTCTTGAAGTTATGCTGACAGTTTTCTTCTAAATTTATTTGCCGCCTGAAGTTGGGCTCTTTGAATTTTGAAACGATTGGTACGACACACTCTGCCATGTGTCAATCATCGTATAGAATGGCGTGTTCTAGTGATTTAATGGCAGTGATCATTAATCCAACCGACGTCTCTTCGTTTCCCGTTGTCACATGCAGCAGCCATCATTTTACCTTTCCTCTAGCCTATTTACACCCCTCTCTCCGTATTTTCTTTTTTCTTCGCTTCTGTTTATTCTATAATCAACTTCGAAGGGACTTCGGCCACCAGTTTTTTTTTTTAAGGCTTTCTTTTTCACGCCCGAGTCTTCAATATCGTTTTCGAAGGCTTCGCGATACCCTTAGTGTAAAGGTAACTATTCTTCTTTCTGTTTTTGGAAAATTTTTTGGTTGGAGTTCCTAGTTAGCTTCCGAAATCTGTGGGGACATTGTGAAATGGAGGGAGAGCTTTCTTTCGGAGAAAGGCGTAGAAGAAGGAGTTGTGGTAGATGTAGAAAGATCCACAAATGAGGAGGTGGCGAGACCAGTGCCGGAGCCAGTGCTAGAAGTCCAATTCGAATCGACCGACAATGAGAGTAAGGAAGAGGGTGATGAAGAGGAAGTTGGTTCTAGAGGGAGGCCTCTAGTGGCGGTAATTCGTGATAAAGACTGGCCATAGGTTTGCAAACATATTCCTTCGCAAGTGAAGGAGAGCGACTTGAATGCGTTATGGCAAAACTATCGTGTTCCATACCGTGTAGCACTCTGGGTCTTTTATAAAGGAGAGCGAGCTCACTGCCCTTTGAGGGGGTGTGTTGCAGCGAACATGAGGATGTTTGATGCTGGTTTTCAGGTTCCGCTTCCACGACATGTTATCGGGCTGTTAAAGTTTTGGGGAATTGTCCCTTTTCAAATCACTCCTGTGAGCTGGAGGACCATTATTGGGGTCCTCGCTCTCTGGCAGTGTAAAGGCTGGGGATATCTGAGCCCTGAGAACTTCAACTCGTATTACGTGTTGAGGACCTCGCTATTCGGAAAGGGATGGTTTCACGTAGCCACGCGACCCAAGGCTGGGACCTTGAGCCTTTAGGAAAACCTGGTGAGGGGCATCTGAATCCGGGCCTAACTAGAAAGAGAGTTGGTTTTGGGTGGGGGTAAGTTGAGGAGCCTATTGAGTCGGGCTAGGAGGACACAAACGTCCCTACGAGCTACATGAAACCCAGTAAGCACGCTTTCAATGAAATTATTCTCGCGGCCTGGTGAACTGACATTAACTGCATTTTCCTTTCTTATTAGGTGTTAAACGAGGTCGACCGTTAACTCTGTCGTTTAAGGAGCAAGCAGAGATCATTGTCTAGATTCCCGAATATCATCGTGACATTGCGGAATTGACAGAAGAGAATTTTTTGGTCAGCACTGGTCTGCCTGTTTCCAGGACCGAGCACATTTCCAGGGATCCCAATAACTGTAAACGACTACTCCCTTAACCAATCTATCATTGCTTGCTTGACAACTCATTTTCAAAAAATTTTTGCGACCTGACACTTGACGCCTTTTTCAGGGAAAAAACATCTCTCCAAGGGCCAAAGGCGGTTCGTTCGTGAAACTAAGAGAAAGAGAGTTGCGTGAGAAAAGAGGAGAGCTACTCGTGACCAAGCCGAGGGGATGAGAACTACTGTACAACTCGCTGAGGCTCTTAGGAGACATTAGGAGAAGAAAAAGTTGAGGCATGAGAGGGCTGCTAGAAAATAGCCTATGACAATTGATGATATGGCCGTCTCTGAGCGACCTGATAAACGGCGGTTGGTGATCCGGAAGCCTCTGGCTGACTCTCTCCTAGCAGTTTCCACGCCTCTTTTGGTCTGCGATGAGCGACCTGGCAAGGGGCCACTTGATCTGCTGTGTAAGGACATTTTTCTCTTGTGGATCCAGCTTTCCTGGCCGAACTAGAGAAACATCCTGGCAAAAAGCCGAAGGCACTGCACAAGTTCAATTTGGCCAGGAAGCCTCTTTCTTCTAGCGTCCTGGGAATGTCCAAGGCCATCATAGATGCCATGAACAGCATGGCATGGGGCTAGTCCAAGAAGTGGGAAGGCTTTGCTACCAACTCATCAATAGGAGAGCTCTTGCAGGCTAGCACGGTGATGCGAGCTTTGATCGGCTATTTTAGAGGAGCACGCTATGGCCCGCTTGGAGCACTTCATTGGAGAGAAAGAAAAGCTCTCCGTCCAGGCGACTGAGGCCATCAAGGCCAAGGAGGTGATGGAATTGGTTCTTAGGGAGAAAGAGCAGGAACTTCATGTTTCCAGGAGAGAATCAGTTAACCTGCGGATTGAGCAAGATACTTGGAAGAAGAAGTATGGGGACCTGGGTACTCAGTTGGCGATGAAGAGGTTGAGCTATGACCTTGCCCTAAGAGAGGCTGAGGGTAGGGCAGCTGCTAGCGAACTCGTTGGTTATAACGAGGCGGTTGAGAGGTACAAGGCATCTGAGGAGTATAAGAGTGATAATGCCAGCCTCTATTGCAAGACGGCTAAGGAGATCCTTGGGGACATCGTAAGAAAGCGCTTTGAGTGTGATTTGGCCTTCTTCAAAGAGCAAGTTGCCAAGCTGAAGGAGGATTGCGGCTATGTGAGCTCCGACGAGGAATATAAGGTCGATATCCTCTCTCAGTTAGAAGCTCTTGCTCCTGTCGGAAAAGAAGTGGAAGCTGCTACTCCTATCGCAGAAGTCAAAGCCGCTGTTTCAGCTGGTTTTGGCCTCTGAGAACCGCACTTAAAAGTTTTTTGTAACCCAGTTCTTTTATTATCTGTACTCTTAAATGATGTAAATAATTTTTCCAACTGTTAGCTCGCTTTGTTAAAACAATTTTACCATTGGTCGTTCCTGTTTAGGGAAAGCTGGTCCTTGCTTATGCCTGCTTGTGCAAAGCCCACACTAGGCCAAGTATTAGGACACCTCAACAAAAAGCTTATTCTAGTCTCGGGCGCGTATACATTGGCATAAAGAATTAAGGATATGTCCAAGTGCGAGCCCGTCCGACTGGCAGTTTTTTTTATTTGTTCTAGCCTGAACTTGTGGGCAGCTTACCCCCAAATGTTAGGTCGCATAACAAAGAGTTCATCTGAACTTTTGATCCTAGAGCCTTTTGTTTGGGCGCAGAGTCATGGACTAAAAGCTTATTTTAGTCGTGGTTTTTGATTAGGTAAGGCGAATCGTTTTAGACGAGTGTTAGGTCACTGGTAAAAAGCTCATTCTAACCTTGGTCGCGGAACCTTTTACTCGAGTGCTAGGTTGCTGGTTAGAAGCTCATTCTAACCTCGGTCGCGGAACCTTTTACTCGAGTGTTAGGATACTGGTTAGAAGCTTGTTTCAATCTTGGTTGAGAAACTTTTTACTCGAGTGTTAGGTCATTGGTTAGAAGCTTGTTCCAACCTTGGTTGTGAAACCTTTTACTTGAGTGTTAGGTTGCTTGTTAGAAGCTTGTTCTAAACTTGGTTGCGAAACCTTTTACTCGAGTGTTGCGGATTTGCCTTGTGTTCATATTCAGGTGGGTATCTCATAGGGAAAATAAACGTTTGTCATTTTGAGATATTAACTGTTAATTCTTAAAAGCGTGGATCTGAAATTTTGGAGCTCGCGCAGGCACGGGAATGACATGGCAGTTTACAAAAAATTGGAGACTATATAAAATTCAGAGTTGGTACCCAGCGTTCATTGTTAATTCTTTCCAAAGCATTCTACCTTTTATGGGTGTATCAACTCTGTGTCTCATGCGCATTTCTTACTCATCCTCGTGCTTTTGACTGCCGTACCGGAGAGGAGTACTCTCCTTTCGAGGACAGGATAAGGGTTTTACTTGGTCTTTCCTATGATTGGTCCTTGTCCTTTTTGCTTCAGCTCGCACGTCGGTGAGGTAGCTGATCTGGGAGGTTGGTTTTCCGCAACTCTTGTTGTTTGAGCCCTTCTTAGTACGCTCAGGAAGGCAAGGGCCAAGCTTATTGAACCAGACAGAAGAGCTCTGGTGGGTTGTCGACTTTACTCCTTCTATTTTGGAATTAAGTATGCGAACTTCTGGTAGGTTAGTTGTGCCCTCAATATAGTCTAGGTTGCACTCTTGTGCCGCCCGTTGGTCACCTCACACAATGGCTGTCCCATAGTAGGTAGGGAATTTCATGACGTAGTGATAGATTGAAGTTGCAGCCCTGAGCTCGTATAAGATTGGGCGCCCCAAAATGGCATTGTGGTTTGAAGGTACGTCCACAATGATGAAATCCGCCATTATCCTTCTTTTGCAAGATTCATCACCTAATTCTATGAAGAGTGTGATCGGACCCTTTGTTTCCACATAATCCCCAGTGAAACATTAGAGTCTCGTCCCGTAAGGCCTCAAACTCTTCTCGTCTATTTTCATCTGCTGAAAAGTTCGCCAGTAGATGATGTTTACGATACTGTCGTTTACCACCAAGGTCTTGTGGATATTAACACCTGAAACTGACAAGGTGATGACCAAGGCATCCACGTGAGGGGTGTAACACACCATAGGCATCTTCATTATAGAAGGAGAATGAGCTGGTTCGAGAGACGGAGGGTTGTGCAGTGAGCAGGTGGTAGCAATTCTAGGCTTCTCTCACGAGACCTCGCCTTTGTCTCTTGGAACCCTCCATGCCGTGGTTTCTGCCAACGAGTATGCAGATTTCAGCTGGAGGCAGGTTTCGTGGGACTTGGGCGTTGAGATCTGCATGGGGACGAGCTTGTCGGTCCGGCCTTTGGTGATTTGCCACGTATTCACTCAGGTATCCCCATTCGATTAGCTTCTCGATCTCCTGCTTGAGATGCATGCATTTGTCCGTGTCGTAACCCACACTATTATAGTACTTGCAGTACTTGGACTGGTCAATATCCTTCAATGGTTTCTTTATAGGCCTTACCTTGGGCAGGAATGGGTCGTTTTGCAGATGTTGAAGATATGTTTGACGGAAGCGTTGAATTTGGTAAAGAGTTTAGCTAAGCTGGGCGGCTTCTAGCTTCGTTGCAGGTCCTTTTTTATCTTTTGATCTTTTTTATCATTTTTTGGAGGCCTTTCAGACCTCGAACTCCCTTTAATGGCCTCCTCCGTACTTATGTATTTCTTGGCTCTCCTTAGAAGTTCTCTATAGGTGCTTGGAGGATCTTCGTGCATGGCCCACCAAAAACGGGTATCCTTGTAAAGGCCCGACTTGACAGCTATCAAAAGTGATTCTTCTACCACCTTTTCCATAGTCATGACCTGCCTGTTGAAGCGGTCTAGGTAGCACTTGAGTGGTTCAGTCTTTCCCTGCTTGATGGTCCCTAACATCTCCTTGGTGGTTGTTCTGGCCTTGGAGGTGAGCTCAATGCAGACTCTAGTGCTCTTCCGATCTTGAGTTGGCATTGGACTTCTCCTCCTCTGTCTACTCCGCCCGGTTCTGGGGTTCTGGAGACTTGGGTCGTCTAGGTCCTCGCTGTAGACCAGGCCTTAGCCTCATGAGCACACTGCTTTCGGCTGCGTTTCTGGAGGGAACCAGTGTAGCCCTACCGTGAGGAGCTGGCTGACCAGAGTTTTATGCCGGGGTGAAGCTCAACGTTCTTCTAATAGATTCCCTCAGAGGATTCACTCTTGTTGGGGACCTTTCCACATTTTCTGCACGCCAAGAGGTGTTATCATGGGAGGACCCCGCCAGTTGTTGTTGGGACATTGGCGGGTTACGTTGTTGTAACCGCCGTACTTCTTCGGCGAGGGCTTATACTTGCCATTGGAGGGTCTCAGTTTCTGTGGACGCCGCCAGCCGTGAGGGACCGGTACCAGCTGCGCCTCTGTTCCTTCGAAACGCGGGAGGCAATCCAATATCACTGGTTCTTGTTCTTTGGCTTTCGGAGTGTCTTCCAGTCATTCTCTTTCGACGAGAGTTTTTTACACAGCTTTTTATAAAATTCCCCACAGACGGCGCCAATTTGTTGATATCAAATTCAGCTTTTGACTCAACAAACAAGATTTGTATTCGCGGGAAATTTGTATTTGAATCGGCTTGTACAGTTAATGTGTAAAGGCAAGGAATGTTTACAATCAATAAAAGATAGAAAATGTGCCAAAGACAAGAAGAATGAGATTTTTGGGTCTCTTCCCTTTTTATCAGCTTCATTTGCTCTATTTATAGTGTAAACTTGTCATTTACATTGGAACAATGATGGCATACATTTAATACTGGACTCATAAGAATGACGCAAGGGTCAAATTGACTGAGATTAACCCTTCACTTTTGACTAATGGCTGCATAAGCCATGCATGGGATGGGTAACCACTGCTTCGCATTTAATGTTGGAGTCCAATTAGTCATAAGTGATAAGATTTCCCATGTGGGTTCCCAAGATGCTATTTAGGTGGCAACACTGCTAAGTTGTGGAGTTAGATTGAGGAGCTACGAGCTCGCTGGCGTAGTGACCAGCCGTCCTGAACCCGGCAAAGCTAGAAGGGAGATTCGTTCCTAAGGTCGCTGAAACAGATTTCCATATCTTTTGGTTGTTTGGTTGCTCGGTCTTTGTGTTGGGTGAGGCTCTCGGGGGCCTATTTCCAAGACCATACGACCGTTGAGCTTAGTTGACCTTCGTTGACATTTATGACCTAGTGGCTATAGCTATATTTATTTATCTCCTATTAGGTTCTCACAAGAGGGAGAATTAATATTGTTTGTGAACATTGCATGAGGGAGAATTAATATTCTTTGTGAACGTTGCATTAACGAATTTTCTCCCAACACAGTCCACTACAGAGTAGTAAGTATTAACCAGAGCAGGAAAAAAGTAGTTGAGAATTTGTTACAACTTTAAAATTTCAACTTTCACTTTCTTAACAACAAGCACCATTTACTTATTAGAATTTAAGAGTTAAAAGGAAATTACCTTTGAAAATCAAACTTCAAAGAATTTGGGGAACTTCAAATCATGCATCTTGAAAGTTCTTAAACATCACATTTTCAAATTTCATAAATTTCTTGAATAAGAGCATAACCTTCAAAGTATCCATAAAAGCATTTGTGATAACTTCACATCATCATATATAATCGAAACATAATAAATTTCTTTTCCAAAGAAATAGAGAAAATTCCACTCACTGGTTATATATGACTTAATTCAGTTGATATGCTTTTCTAACCTCTTCTGTGTCCCTGCGACATAAATTGACAATAAAATCAATAATCTGTCATCCTATTTCACACACATAATTTCTTTACTTCTCTTTCCTGATTCTTATTTATTTTTCTTTGTAACATACTTTACTAATTAAAATTCTCTACTTAACTAAAGTTCATAAATATTAAATTTTCTTGGAGTACAAATTTTCCATTTCATTAAATTTCCTAAGATTTCTTCCCTTTCCAATTAAATATATAGTTTGCCCCATTCATATAAATATTCTAGACTTTAGTCTACCTTAGAAATTGTAGGGGCATCACACATTAAAATCTCAATACCTACTAAAAATAACAAATAACTCTAATTCTTAATCTTTGAATACTAATTCTTAGTCTTAAACAAATTTGCACATTTACTATTAAATCTTAAGTCATTCATTTCTTACATTCATTCTCAACTTCACCAACTTTCTCCATTACCATAATACCATTTCATAAAACCATAACACTAACTTATATCAAGATTTCAATTTACTTACTCCATATAAAGTTTCAACTATATAAAATTTCATCGTTACACTATCTACTATAAGTCCCTATAATAACACCAACAACTTTGAGTTTCATAATCAAATAACTAATTGATGTCTTTAATGTATTAAATAAAGTTATAACCTAATATTAAATGTTCCTAAAAATTTCATAAACCATATATTCTTAAACTTATATAAATTCAAAGGTTAAGGACCATGAATGCTTACTAGTTTGCTCTTTGTATTGCCTTTCTTCTTCTTTCTAAGAATCTTCAAACCTTTTTTTTTCTCGGTCACGAGAATTCGGCAGAGAGTCAGGGACGGCTTCTGCTTTCTTTGTTTTCCTTTTCTTTCTTTGCTTTTGTCTTGTTTCTGCTTTCTTTGTATAATATATACACACACACACACAAGTTGCCAATTGGACCAAGTCCCACGTGAATTTTTCTAGAAACCACTAGGACTTGTTTCAATTTCATTTTTTTAATTTTATTTCTTGTTCCAATTTAACCCTTAATCTTACATTTATATTTAATTTGGTCCTCATGTATTAAATCTATTATGTGAAATGGAAGTATAAAGAATTGGGATGTCACAATACTCTCCCCCTTTTTAAAGAACTTCGTCCTGAAATTCAGTTAGCTAAGATCTAAAAAGATGAGGGTATTGGGATTACATTTGCTCTTCACTTTCCCATATTGCTTCCTCAATGGCATGGTTCCTCCAAAGGACTTTTACTAGAGGGATCACCTTATTACGTAATACTTGCTTTTTTCTATCTAATATTTCAACTGGATCTTCTTCATAAGATAAATCTTCTTTCAACTCAATCGGTTGTGATCTCAATACATGGGAAGGGTATAAGATATACTTGCGAAGCATGGAAATATGGAAAACATAGTGAATTCGGGCCAATTCATAAGGTAAATTTAGTCGATAAGCAATTGGACCCACCCGCTCAATTATTTCATATGATCCAATATACCTTGTGCTTAATTTACCTCTTTTCCCAAATCTTAAAACACCCTTTCATGGCGATAAGCGTAGGAAAACTTTATCTCCAATCGGGAACTCAAGATCTCTCTTTCGTTTATCTGCATAACTGTTCTGTCTATCTTGAGCTGCCTTTAACTTTTCTTTAATCAGCTTCATTTTCTCTGTAGTAATCTGAACATATTTTGGGCCTAATAACTTCCTTTCTCCCACTTCATCCCAACATACTGATGTTCTATACTTTTTGTCATACAGTGCTTCATATGGAGCCATATCAATACTAGAATGATAAGTGTTATTATATGGAAACTCTATCAAAGATAAATAAGTATCCCAGTTTTCTTTGAATTGCAGAACACAAACGCATAGCATATCCTATAACTTTGAATAGTTCTCTCTGACTGGCCATCTGTTTGTGGTGAAAGGCTGTACTAAAGTTCAATTTAGTGCCCATAGCCTACTGCAAGCTCTGCCAAAATTTAGAAGTGAAGCTAGGATCTCTATCTGAAATAATCGATACTGGAGCTCCATATAGACTGACTATTTCATCAAGATATAGCTTTGCCAATTTATCAAAAGTATCGGTAGCTTTGATAGGCACAAATCTAGCAGTTTTTGTTAATTTATCCACAATGATCCAAATTCCATCATGGCCACTCTGAGTACAAGGAAGGCGAAAAAGAAAATCCATAGTAATATGCTCCCATTTCCACTCTGGTATTGGTAAATTCTATAGAAGTCCAGTTGTTTTCTGATGATCTGGCTTCACCTGTTGGCAAATGATGCATCTAGATATAAAATCAGCTATTTCTTTCTTCATTCCTGGCCACCAATAATATTCTTCCAAAGTACGATACATTTTAGTGCTGCCCAGATGCATGGCATAAGCTGAGCTGTGTGTTTCTTCTAAAATTTCCTTTTTCAAGTCTGGAATATTAGTAACACATAATCTATTTCTCATGGCTAGTGTGATATCATCTCTGACACAAAAATCTGTACGTACACCCTTTATAACATCTTTTTTTAATTTGTTTAAGACTGAATCTTGAGTCTGAGCTTCCTTTACTTTGTCAATTAAAATAGGCCTCACTTGAAAGCTCGCCAATAATGCTCCTGAATTGCTTACGGACAGTTGAGCTCTCAAAGCTTGCAACTTACAAATAAAAGCATAAACTGTATTAGATTGAGTTTCTGTATTGGAAATCTTCCTGCTAAGCGCGTCTACTACTGCATTAGCATTTCCA
>CAVNYN010235269.1:0-12964 GCA_963692815.1 Nyctanthes arbor-tristis
GATGGAAAGTCTTGTCAAGAGAGTTATAGTGGCAGAATCAGAAACTACTATTCAGAAGGAGAAGGTGACTGTAGGACAAGAAGAAATTAAAAGAAAGGCACTCCAAATTGAGAATATGTCTTCAAAATTAGAGGAGATGCAGCAGTTGGCACAGGGCACCAATTGTATTCTAAATGAAATGCGACAGAGAGTCGAAGATTTGGTTGAAGAAACATCCAGACAAAGGGAAAGAGCTGCAGAAAATGAACAGGAGCTTTGCCGCGTTAAGCAAGACTTCGAATCTCTAAAATCCTATGTTAGTAGTCTCATTAATGTAAGGGAAACACTTCTTTCATCAGAGAAGCAATTTCAGACAATTGAGAGGCTCTTTGAAAGGTCAGTATGTTTTTCTTTGTTTATGTTTATGGAACGCTAAATAACCTTTTCTTAAAATGATAATCGTAACTCAATTTGTTGTGCGTGATGTTCACAAATTTTCTGTCGATCTCTTCCCTCCAACCCCAAACCCCTAACTACCTTTTCCATATATTTGTAATTATAGATTTATGCATGGCACATTTTCAGTTGTAGGTTTTTCTTTGGATGGCTTTTAATGGAGTGGAGGAGAATATGAGAATTTATTGAAAGTAAATAGTGAGAAAATGAAAAAGTTCTTTAAGGCCTCAATTTACTGGTCAATTAATTACAATACAAATAATCCCTTCCAATTTTAAAACTTGACAATTTGAGGAAACAGCAACACATGGGCGGTGTATCATTAGTCTTCTATTGTTTTTTAAGAATTAAGTAAGCCTTGGCTGTCCTTTTGTCAATGTCAATTGTGAGTATGTGGAGTGCCTTTGGTCACCATTATGAACAATAAACTTAATATGATATTCATATTGTCGGTGCTTGCCTTTAACTATGGCAATTCTCATTTGACCTTGATAAGGGTGGTAAATCATGAAATATTATGCTTAGTTCTTGTAATTATGACGGGAGGTACACTTGATTTTGATGCTGGATTCTTAATAATGTAAGATAGATACTTTCATCTTGTACGTATGGTTTCTTTTAACAAGAGCATATGTGAAGCCAGCTATCTATGGAAAGCTTGGCAGCCAGCAATATAATCATGATTTATGTATTAAAGGAAATTGTTGTAATTTTAGAACACCATGTGGCATCAAAAGTGTGTTGGGGTTATCTTTTGCCTTTCATAATCGCAAAATTTTGGTGTCTGTTATTAAATTTATTTATAAATTTTACATGCCGTTTATAAATTTAATCAATTTTAACCACACATTTCATTTGAGTCAATCTTGGACTTAACACTGTTCAAAACTACTCAATTTTTTCCTCACATTAAATTTAATACGGAGCACTTATTTGTTTAAGCTCTTTCAAGAAGTGATTCCTGTTGTGCTTAAGAAGTTAATAAAATATATGAAAATGACCTTTAGATCGGAAGAGATGCATCTTTGAAATTAAATGTGACCATTGACCAATTATTTAGCAAAACCTAAGCAACAGTGAGTTACACTAAACAAGCGCATTCGACACCACATCATAGGGGAGGTGACCAAGCCTCCGCCTCAAAAGAAGTGTTTGTCCTTAACAATTATATAATGTTTTTATTTAACTTGTCTTGTGATATGGTATTATTATTATTAGCAGTCACAACTTTGGAGTTTTTGTGTTAAAATGGAAGTTGCTCAAACCATTTTCATCTAAATATTTCATGGTATTCAAAATCACAAGTATTAACTACTTCCACCACTAATCATTTCCAGTCATTTCATTTCTTCCTTCTCTTTCTTTTAAATGAAAATACCAACCCCATGGGCTATATAGTCTTTGCATAAACATTGTTGATTATATTGAAGTTGGTTGGGTAATTTGGTGTGATATTAGTTTCTTTTGAACTCAATCAGACTTGTTGTCAAGACATCACAATTGGAAAGTGAAAAGATACAGAAGGAACTTGAGGTCCAGAAACTTATGGACGAAAACGTCAGGCTTACTGCTCTTCTTGACAAGAAAGAGGCCCAACTCGTGGCCATGAATGAACAGTGCAAGGTTATGGCACTGAATGCTTCCAACGTCTAGTTTGGCATTGCTTGTTTGGTGAAGTCTCAGCTCAAATGGACCTCCCAGCAGATAAGCAAAGAGTACGTCGGTGGAATTTCACTGAGGTACTTATTTTCAGAATTTAGCATGAACAGTGACTGTATTTTAAAGTGCCTTGTAACTGAGCAAGTTCAATTGATTGAAAACAAACCAGGTGCCTTGATTGCATTTTATTTGACCAATTGCTAATGTTTCATATATCAGCAAATTGCGTGATGAGAGGCTTTGGCATGCGTGGTAATTAAGCTTGAAGCATTGCGGTGTTGGTTTTGTGTAGACAGCACTGTGGGCATACTTGCACACAATACTGGACCAGCTAGACGGTATAATAGATAAGATTTTAGTTTATCATCCTTCCTTATTAACATTAAATACTGACAAATTGCCCTATCTGGCATGCTAGTATTGCATGTTCTGCTCCTGACAAATCTCATACCTTGCTGGCTAATTTTTATGTGAAGTTTGGTGAACTCGACTACTGAGACAATGCCCGTGTAATCTTGGATACTCTTTGGTGTAACCTACTGGCCTGGAGCCACTGGAGGCACTTGGCAGATATCTGTTGCAAACATAGTGGTGATAAAACTCAATAATTGGTTCCAAGTGGACTACTTTGATTCATTTAGTAAAGTGTAGCTGACAAAAAACTTGCATCCGTAATGTCCCATTTGTTTAAGAAGCTCCTGTTCACTGTTGCAGGTGTTGGTCTAGACTATGGTTGTGACCTGATAAAATTGATGTGTTCTAATGTTAAGAGTGAAACCTGGAATATCAAAGAAATGGATGGGAGGCTAATGATTATCCCATTAGATGAGGAACTGTTAGCGAATTTTGTCTGTAAGTGAAGCGTTTAATGCAGATATTTGCGTTCATATGTTGAAGAGATGTGTTGTTTTTTCTTGGTTGGCGCCAAAGGTTTTGCTAGTTTGGCAAATGAAAGGGGTGTTCTGTTTGAGTTGGAAATAGCAGCTTGTAGCAGCCTCATATAAATTTGTCCTTAGTAGAATAAGTCCAAAAGGGCAAGAGTAACATGCTTTCACATGCTAGAGTTCATTCTATGGTGTCTTTCTCTAAGATGGTCCCTGCCTCACCTCTTAAAGCAAGTTCCATAGGACACGGCGATGAAAGAAAGTAATTTGTAACTTTGTTCATTGTATCGCACTGTAGTGTGTACCAAGCAGGTGAATGAAACAGGAGTGGAGAGCATTATCTTGTTTCACCATAACTTGCATATCCTGCCAGTGGTACCAAGAAATGGGCACTTGAGTTCATGTGATAATGCTTGAGTTTTGACAGCTTTGATGCTGGGGGAGGTGTGTGGTGGGAATGGGGGAACTAAAACACTAATAGGTAGTCATAACAAGGCAGTTGTGCAATCCTCAGAACGTGGGATAATTGTAACCATGTGTCAAGGATTTTGAGGGCAGAGGTTTTCGATTTAGGACTGAATGTCTGCTCACATATAGTTCCTCCTCATGATGTTTGTCCATTATAAGGATTTGGCAGCTTCACATGGCAGCTGCTTCTTACACATTCACCTTGTCTTTTGATTCTCACTAGTAAAGAGGGTGATGCTGGACAACTTTGAAAAATGGGTTTGTAAGCAACTTTTAAGCTTAGCCAAACATTGGATTGACACGAAGGTGGTATTGATGGGTTTTCCACATCACGAGATAACCTCGAAGCAAATTCAATAGAACAATCTTGTTGGCCAAGATGCGCCCGCGGCTAACTAATGTAGCGCCATAGATGCACGCCATGTTTTGAACTTGATAAGCACATTTTCTATCTAGTGATTTTATGTTTAAATAAACTTAGACAGAATGCTTTGTTATGCATTTATGTTTCATTATTCTTATTTATCTTCTTCAGATGTATCTGGAGTGAAAGTAAGTCTGGTAACCATTTTTTGTTCCTTTATTTGGGTCTACGTGTTTAATTAGTAAAAGATTGTTGATAAATTACAATGAAATGGAAATGGTAGATATAATTGCAAAATTAAGAAAAGAAAAAGGATTTCAATTGCAATAAAAATCTTTATGTTAATTGTGATGTGAATTTAGTTATCCATTATGCGCTTTTTTTTTTTTTTGGGTAATTCTATCCATTATATTATGTACTGTTCCAATAGTGAGACATTCTTCAATTAAAATTGATCTAACAAAATATGTATAGTGTCATACGGCCATGTGACATGTATCGGAGCACGCCACATGCTTGTGATTTCCCGTATGATGTGTTTCGATGAACGTCATATGAATATATAGTACGTATGATGCTATAACATATAGTGCTAGATCAAAATTAATTCTTCTATACTTAAATGGCGGGCATGTTTCAGAATGCCCACGGTGAGTATTTGAGCATTTTTTCATATATACAACATATAAATAAATTTTTTGGTAAAAAAAAAAACATTTAAATAAATTATGAATTTTTTTTTTATTTTATTTATTTATTTTTTTTCGGGGAAAGGAAAATGTCATTCTTATTTTGAGAACTATTCTTATACTTATTTTAAGAATTACTATTGTGACTCTCTGATCTCCTTCGGGGTTAAGAAGTAAGAAATAAGTACTAGAGAAATGTGGAAATGATTTTTTTTTCTTTTATATGTAGAATAGTTGCTTTCAAACATAATAATAGTGAAAAAAAATGATTGAGAAATAATCTATATGCAGGTTCACTAGGCATCAAAAATTTCAAATTTGCCAGGTAATGACTAATGCATGTCTTGTGAACCCGAAACATTACAATGAATAAATATCTTGCACAGTGAAAGCACTCCTTTTTGTCGTACAATTTCATTTTCTTGACCTTTACAGCTTTGTGTACGCTTTTTGTCAATGAAAAACGAGCACATTACAATGAACAAAATTAATATTTGGCTTGCCGAGTATAAGAATAACTCTTTTGTCGTCCTATTGAGATCGGAAGAGCGTCACATCCTTAGGTACCCTTTTGCACTGAATAACGGTATGTTATCCAATGCTAATCAAGAAAAGAATGTATGAATGTGTGAGAAGTGGTCCTATTTGTGTTTAGGAGAGTTATAACAATGTAGGGCACATCCTTAATAGGGTATGAACCCCTCATGGTTTCTTACATTGACTTCCCCGAAAGCATCCATGCACCTGTTAGTTTCATGCTCCTACACTCCACATGCTTTTGTTCTTTCATTATCTATTTCTTTAGTATATATATTAACCTTAAACTCCCATTACTTCTTCAAACTCAAACACATTCCAAATATTGCCATATTTTCCATCCATAGGCCATAGTTTAATTACTCTGATACAAAAATGGCCCAAAGGAAAAACAACAAGAACATTCAGGCAACTGCATTGAAGCAAATCTTGAAAAGATGCTCGAGTTTCGGGAAGAAAAACGATGTCCCAAAAGGGCATTTTGTTGTTTATGTTGGTGAAAATAGAAGCAGATACATCATTTCTGTATCATGGTTGGGGCATCCAGAGTTTCAGAATTTGCTTCAAAGAGCTGAAGAAGAGTTTGGATTTCATTATGATATGGGCCTTACTCTTCCTTGTGATGAAGAGGACTTCTGCTCTTTGATATCCAATAATCCATTGTTTTAAGGTTAATATATGAGTGAAGTTTCCTTTTTTTTTTCTTTCCCTTTTTATATTCTCATGCCAATATGGGAATATGGGGATAGTAAATTGATTGAGAGGAGGTGATCTAGTCGCACCTTTCAATACGGCTACTTTTTTACGACCACGTCGTTTTGTGCTATCAATGTCGAATTTGTATATTGATTGCAAGGTGTAAAAAATTGATTGCTTATTATGAAGTATAGGGCAGGTATTCATTTCGTCATCTCTGTCTATCTCTCTCTCTCTCTTTTTTATACATGCATAATGAATT
Organism: Nyctanthes arbor-tristis; assembly: GCA_963692815.1. Lineage (NCBI taxonomy): Eukaryota > Viridiplantae > Streptophyta > Magnoliopsida > Lamiales > Oleaceae > Nyctanthes > Nyctanthes arbor-tristis. The sequence goes on from CAVNYN010235269.1 coordinate 5,995, forward strand.
GAGCCGTTAGAGAGAAGGATCCTAATTAGTTGGAGCAGAGGGGAAAAAAGAGAGAGAATTCCAGGAAAACGCACATATTTTTTAACTTGGCAATAAGATATTTTCACGCGAATACATTGGCCCATCCATGACGAGTCCTGCAATGAATAGGAGGCCTCTCCCTTATGCACACATAGCCCAATGTTATTGGGGGATCAGGGGACCCGCTTCTTAATCCCCCAATAATAGGGGGCCATCTGGCAGGAGGCCTCTCCTTAGAATTTCTCCATCCACGATAGGGTCAAAACTTTTAAAGGGTGGGACTCATTTCAAGTACTTATGTATTGCCACATATCCCCATATCCACCCCCAACCCCCCACCAAAAAAAAAAAAAAATGAAAAAATCTATTTAAGGGGTAAATTTTGAATATACCCACATGAGGGTATGTTTATTAGTCTAATAGTTTTAGGGTTCATTTAGCTACCAATTATAATTGCTTTTAATTACAAAAGCTATCCTTTTCAGACTTTTAAAAAAGTCATGTCAAGTCTATACGTTTTCACTTATACACAAATTTAAATTTAAATTAGAATTATGATTGAAGTCAACTATAATTGGTTATCAAATGAAAACTTAATCATATCTGCCTGGCGAATTTAAGGTTATTTTTTCCTTCTCTTGAGGTATGTAAATAGTTGTAGGCTTGAAAGCCTCCATGCTTTTCGAGCAACAATACATATAAATTTTCTTGTTCAATAGTTAGATTTCACTGCCTTTACATCCATTTGAGCTAAATTCAACCAAAAATGATTCATGCATTACGAAAAATATATTCTCAATATTGTTCTAATTATTTCCGTTTCGAGGCACACAAAGATTCTTGTTCATTTGTGGGCACATGAGAAACGAATGAAATTTGTTGTAACAGTTGAAATATAGTAAATATAACTTCCCATTCAAATTAGAAGAGTTTCAATGAGACCAGAAAAATTGGGTGAAGATTAGACACTCGATATCTTTCTCTAATACACAATTATTTATAAGCTTATTTATTGTGTGACATAATTTGCACTATATTGTTCATTAGAGATGAACACGTATTCAAAACATACCATGTGTTTACAAGAAAATGAAGTTTGATGATGTGATTCTACAACTAATTGAAAATAAACTCTCATTTCCAAGTCTCTAGTATTAGGATTTAGGAAAGAAAAATTACGGTACGGATGTTCAATGGTAATGTAGTGAAAACTAATCGAGTATGAATGCAACTTCTACAGTATAAGAAAAGGCATGCATCGTCTTCGCATGTACAACCCTAACTAGGGTATGCGTATACATAGGTCGAGTCAAAATATTAAGCCTAGTTATTGTAATCGATACTTAATCGGTAACAACTCATATTTTTTTCACCCAAAATCTTGAAAATTAAAGAAATTCATTCCTTTAGATCAAACCTAACTTTTTATGTAGGTTAGTGGCAAGGCCATCTCATTCCAAGTATAGAATTTCTTTAATTATGATTTGATTAGCATAATAAATTAGGCAAATAGGTGGCTTGTCCCTATAAGTCTGGATGCTACTTGTATATGTGGTGGGGGCTTTGGTTATTCAAAGGGCCATTTTTCTTAGGGTCCCTTATGCTATGATACCCACTAACCTTTGAATAACATCAACTTGAAGCTTGTTCCTGTGCTTAATTGTACTACATTTTCTTTAATAGGCAAGAAAAGAAAAGGATAATATCACATAATCCCTTGTACATCATGAATTAATTGTGTACTGAGAAATATACTTTTTCCCTACTACAAATATGGCCTCATTTTTTGTTTTTCGAATTGTGTTATGACAATGATTATACGTTCAATTTTTAAGATAACAATTTTTAAGATAAGAGGCCCGTGTTTGAACCACAACCATTGCTCCACTTTCCTTCTCTCTCATCCCTTATCTCCCCCTTGTATCTTATTAAAAAAAGGGCGTATTTATTTTTTTTCTTTACTATATAGTAGTACAAGTGCACATAGACGTATAGATAAATATGTTTTAATAAAACACAACGTAAATAAATTAGCAATACAAACCCACAGGGGATACAAACTACAAATAGATTTAGACAAACCCTTATATATAGAGAATCAAACCCTTGACCTTTAAATCTCATAACCAAACGGGCTAAGGTCTCATTATCTTTTTTCTTTACCTAGTATATCATTATTTAGTGTAGCTCCGTTTGGGATTGCTGTTGGACGCCCGACTTCTATTTTTTTGAGAAGCACAGCTGATGAAAGTATTTGGTAAATTTTCGAAAAAAAATATTTATTGAAAAAGTAATAACATCTTATAGCAGATTTTGAAAAATAGCAAAGTGGTATTTCCTCAATTTCTGTTTCTAGCTTCTCAAATTAATAATAATTAAATTGTCGTATTTAACTATATATTTAATTTGTTTTATACATTTTGATATATTAGATAAAGATAGAAAAAAATTACAAATCATCTTACGCAACAATCTATTTTCTTTAAATTTTCTTATTGAATCATAATTTATTTGATTGTGCAATATATATGTTTATTTTTATTAATTGGTTAATTTCAAATAATTTTTCCAACAACAAAAATTGACTAAATTTTCAATTCAGTCATTCCTTGTTGATATTTTGTAATTCTTTGTGAGATAACATATATATTACATATTATTCATAAAAGGAAAAAAAATAAAGATACCATCTAATAATAAATAAAAATTTAACTTGTATACTTTTTAGTAAATATAAACTGTAATAGCAATGAAACAGTTAAATCTGCAAACACTTAAACTAATTCTTCTTGCAATAGCTTTTTTACTCAGAACCGAAGAAGTTGCTTATAGAAGAAACTCGAGCAATACCAAACTAAGAAGCAAGAAAGGATGTCATGTGGCGCCATATATACTATCTAAGTGAACTTTCTACACCTTGAGTTCAGGGTTCGATTTCCTTCCCGCCTACAATCCCTTCAATTATAATATAAAAAATAAATAAATAAATAAAAAGTTAATGACATATATAGAAAACCAAATGACCTATTATTATTGTGGAAAAAAAGGGGACCTATTGTGGGGCAATTAATTTGAAGAAATAATAAATATTGTCTAGTGCAAATATATCGATTGATACTTGTAGATTGTCCCCCTCTCGTGTGAAAGTTGGATTTATTTTTTTTTTCGTTGCTTTGAAAATTAATGAAATTTTCTAAGATGATGGATAACAATTTGACTAGAATTATGAGATTTTTTTAATACAATGGGGATACAGGGGAGGGGTGGGAAATTCAAGAAGGGATACGTGTGGTTCGAACTCGGAACCTTAATTTAGCAAGTGCATATAATGTGCGCATGAAAACCTCTTCATTTTTCAATGAAAACCTATCAACTAAGCTTAAAATACATCTTTCTCCAATTAATCACATACCGTTCGTTTAATACCATATTGAACCACTTATCATTAGGATCAAGCAATTATCACTATCATCATCATCATCATTATATAAAAGGATGGATGTAGGAAAATCTTTTGATTCTCTATTTTGTGCTCATATATTTTATTTAATCCCTTGTTTGTCCCTCATTCATTATTATTTTTTTTAAAAAAAAGAAAATAATATCTTTAAGGTTCCAAAAATAGCTAAAATTTACAAAGTGATTGAGTTGCATGGAAAGCAAAATGTGAAAATATGAAATCGAGTTTAGCTTTGGTCCTCCTTAGCCTCATCGTCTCTAGTCTGGTCAGTTGTGGCCACTTCAGCTGGAAGCTCGCCGGATTGGCCCTCATCAGCGTCATTGAATATATGAACTACTCCTGGTTGGCCACCATCTCCTCCCCAACTCCTTCTCATCGTCCACAAAGATGCCCGGATCGGTCTCCTTTTGCTTCTCAAAGTTGAGCTCATGTTCAACACTAAGTTTTTGAAGACCCTCAATGATGGAACCAAGGTCGGCGTCAGGCAGTAGCTCCTTAACTTGACAAATCATTTCCTCTTGGCCCAGCAGATAGAAGTCCAGCTGATCTGCCTCATACAACTTGGATTTCTTGAACGCCCTAGCATGTGTTTGGTAGTCGGCCCTGGCCTCATCTGGAGCTGCTTTTAGTTCGGCTTGGAGATTGGAGACTGTGTTTTGAAAGTTCTTCTCCAACACTTGAATGTTGGAGGTATGGTTTTGAAGATCCACCAGCCAACCAGCCTTCTCATTTTTTATCTCTTGCTCCACCTTAGCCAGTCTTTTGTTCAGGACGACCAGGTCATCTTTGTGTTTGTCCAGCTCCTCCTGGAGGTGATCGCGAGAGTTCATCTAAGATCGGACCTTGGAACGGGTATGTGATAATGCTGTCAACAGTTGAGCTGCCAGAGCGGTAGTTGAGCTGATCGAGTCCAGGGCGTCCATGTTCGCGAACTTGTTTTCATCTTTTTTGGTCCAAGCCCAGGTAGGGCTGGGCATCCAATCTGGAAACCCAAAAAAACTGACCCTACCTAATCGATTTGGGTTGGTTCGGGCTAGGTTAAGTGGCTGGTCAGGTATGCCGCGAGTGGGAAAATGGATTACCCGACTCAGGTCGAGTCGGATACCGGGTTGACTCGGTGTAACCCAATGAACCCGACTCAGCAAACCCGAGTCGGGTTAGACCCGAGTTACCCACTCGGTTCAACCGATTTCAGAATTTTTTTTTAGGTCCAATAAAATCAGAATTTCTTCACCAAAACTCCAGTTTCACACAATTTCTTCACCAACACCCTAAGACTTGACCACACACCAACAAGGCAACAATTTCATTATTTCATAACTTCTTCACCAACACTCACAGTCACAACTCAAACCCTAGACCCTCTATTCCAAACCACAAGTAGCCTTTATCCCTTCAAATTCAACAGCCCTCTAGTCATCTTCTTCGGCCGAAAACACCAGCAACATGACTAAACTCGCCTCCGGTCTTCTTCTTCGATCCGCAGCAACAACTAGCGCTGGAAATCTCCCCCAAATTCCGGCAGAACCCAGCAGATTTCCTTTTTGTTTCGGTCTGGATGGGCTTCAAAGAAAAAGCAGTAGCAACTGGCAGAGAAAAATTCCATGAATGCCACCGGAGGATGATGGCCGCCGACTCGATCCGCAGCCGCCCATTGCCCTTACCTCTCATGATTTAATTCTTCATGATTTGGGGAGACCTTTGGACTCCAAAGAGTTTAGGATATAAGCCTTAAATGTTGTGTGATGTTGTGTGAATTAATTCTTCGGACTAGAGAGAATTATTCACTGACTAGGGTTTTTTGTGTGATTGAATTGTATAGTCATTATGAATCTAGGCCTTTGCGATATTAGGCCAATTTTTTTTTATTTTGGGGTGTTCAGCTGCCCAAACCGTGAACCGACTCGACCTGAGTCAACCTGAGTTGACTTGGGTTGAGTCTAATTTCAGAGCCGAGTCGGATCGGCTCGGTTATGAAATCTGAAACCCGACTAACTATCGGGTCAGGGTCGGGTTGGGCCCAAACCCGACCCGATCTTTCCGATGCCCAGGCCACGGTCTCGTAGGATCCCTTCACGCTGATTGGGACTTTCTCCAGCGCTTCAGGTCCCGGCGTGTGCACTGACCTCATGTCGCGATAGATCCGAGGGAGATTGTCTTTCTGTTTAGCAAAGTCGGCTGCCCGGGCAGGATGAATAGGCAACTAGAATTTGGATTAGTTCCTATTCTGACCGGTGGATGTAGAGGCCAGGTCTTACTGGGCGACATCAGGTCGGTTAACGTTGGTTGGGTTGACTTTAGTCTTCTTTGGAAGAAAAGTTGGGGTTGAATCGGCCGCCCTTTCTTGGAGATATCCTAGGCTGGGGTCGTCCCTGGGCCCTTTAGGAGCAATTTGCCCCTGGTGGTTAGACGTTTGGTTGTACTTTTCTTGGTACGGAGGACAGCTGCAGCTTTCATCTCTTTCTTAGATTTCTTTTTCTTTGGAAATCAGAAGCAGGTCAACGAGTGAAGTCATCAAAGGAAAAATGCCTAAGTAAGCAAGGAAGTGGGCTAACCGGGTGTTCTTGGTATGACTTCGGGACAAAGTCCGAAATCCCTTAGTTTTATCAGACTGGACTTCCACAGGTTTTGTGGAGTAAGATCTCCCTATAGTCTGTGCTAGCTGGGAAATCCTCTAAGCGGAAATTGTTGAAAAATGCGATGTCCTCGTCTGTCTGGAAGTCCTTGACATTTCCTACAAGTAAGGGAAGAGTCAAGGAAAGGAGATAAGTGGGATTGGAAATCAGGATGGTCACATGAATGCTACACTCACTATAAATGATAAATTTTTCTGGAACGGCAGAATTGTCTTCCATTGGATCCCTAGGTTCTGATCTCCATTTACTGCTGACCCAGAACCAATCATACTTCCAGTTCTTGATTGAGTCCGGAAGGTGGACGATAGGGTTTGTCAAGTTCGGACACACGGTGGTATAATAGAATTCTAGGCCCTTCAAGAGGTAGAACTCGTTGAAGGTCCTGACCGAAGGCATGGGCTGGCGAGTTCTTGCCAGAGGATGATGAAGGCCAGCATCATCCGCCACCCATTGTGAGCAATTTGGATCAGTGCCATTCCCCAAAAACACAGGTAGTCTGTAACTATCCTGGGCATGGGAAATCTCAGACCGGCCATCAGCATAAGCCTTTGGAGGTCAGTGTGCTTCTTCTCCTAGTTAGGGGAGCACGAAATGAACGTTCTCAGAGACGTCAAATTCCCGGTGCCAAGCTTGTAGTTGTGCTTGTCGACCCTAGATCTCATCCCAATAGTTGCCCAAGCGATGCCACCATTGTTAAGGTTCAAAGTGGACGGATCTTCTGGTCTGACCGGAGGGGCGTGGAGGGCAAGAAAATAGATAGCATTGAAAGGAACCTCCTCTTGAAGGACGACCTCAGTACCCAAATTGGCCTCGGAAGGTTGAGGCTCAATGGGGTGGTCTTCACCATACTCGA
>CAVNYN010235289.1:0-17995 GCA_963692815.1 Nyctanthes arbor-tristis
ACTGCGGGAACGAAGCTGGCATTGCGTTGTACAGAAACAGCAGAAACCACCACATCGAGCATATACATCCTATGAACCAACAACAGTTGTCCACGCAACTCCATTTTCTTCTCAGTCTCCCCTCCGAATGCGATTTCAAATTGAAGTTCACATTTGCTTTCAAATTCTCAGCATTTGAATTCGATTTTTCTTGCAATTGATTGGTCTTCTTCTCCTTATTATCATCCGATTGAGGCTCAGAACTTTGATTTTTCTTCACTGCCGGGCCCTTTCTACGCCTCAGCATCGACATATGTGTTCTATATACTCTCACGCATAACTGTATATGCGCGTACACGTCCGTAGAGATTATCTATCATTCAACAAAATAGCAATCCACAGGAAATGCAAATAAGAAATTGATTTGATTACTTTTATTACAATTTCTTCAGCTTATAAACCTCAACTCAACTCAACTCAACTATAGAAAATGATGAATATTTTTTTTCTTGGGATTCCGGAAAATTACTTGAATTAACAAATCAATTGAAGTGTCTAACTAAATAATCATAAAATCGTAAAATTAAACAATATGAATATGTAAATATCAATGCGTTTGGAGAGAAGGAGGAAAAGTGATCGGACTCTGGTTGAAATGAGAGTGAGAGTCACGAATATATAAATTTTAGAGACGGGCAGGCATTGGAGGAAGGACCCCTTAAATTGATAGGACTGTTTATGTATGTCCACCTGGTCTAATTCAGTTCAAGTGATAATAACTAAGGACTCGTTTGGATAGATTTATAAAATTAATTTATAAAGAGAATTTATAATTAGTGAAAATGAGTGGTAGAGATTTAATTGAAATTTGAAATGTGTTGTGATTGTTGAGTAGTTGTCAAATCATGATAGGTAAATTTATAAATTATAAAAATAAAGAGTACCAAACAAACTCTAAAAGTGTTTATCATGAGTCACTTATCACTATATATTTTAAATTTTAATTAAATTTTTATCACCCATTATAATTTAATTCTCATAACAGGAATCAAACACATACAAGTAATGATAGATCTAACTGTCACAAAGATCAGTGACGGGAGCAGCAAATGATTTTGAGAGGAATTAAAAACAATTAAAGAAGAAAGTTAAAATTTAAAGACCAAGAACCTGCTTTCTGAAGAATTAAGAAAAAGTGTTTTTTTAGGGAAATGAGTTATCGCAAAGTAAAATTATGAATTTAGTTGTAAAATTATTTTAATAAATAATTATATGATTGAAACTGACTATGGTGAGAATTGATTTTAGAAGAATCAAGATTAAATAGGCACAAAGAAGGATGATGAAAAGAGGAACAAGATGGTAGGAACATATCGAATTTTTTTTTTTTTTTGGGTATATTTGTAAGGGAGATAATTTTTTTACAATTCGTGACCAGGGACAATTGAGTTTAAGCAATTATTAACTAACAAAAATAGAGTTTTTAGAACTAGGGCTCTTTTGAGGCTTTCAGGTGCCCTAAGCAACTTTTAAACTAAAATTATATGGGAGCATTGAGTTAAAAACTTATATAGTAAAGATTTAATTGTAAAAAAGTATTCATAAATTAAATATTTAACAAACAAATTATAAGTTATACTTAAAAGTTAACTTTTTTCTCTTTCGTCAGTTAAGAAATATTACTTTTATGTATTCTATTTCATACTTGAAATATAAATATTTAAGCATATAATCATAGTTTTTTTTTTTTTTAAATTTGGAGCCTTTTTTTGTTAAATCAGGATTGAGGACGCTAAACTATCACCTAGAATGCATATACTAGGCACGCTTATGTTCAGAAGCAAACTAAAAATTAATTATATTGCATCCAAAAAGTCCAACTACAAATGTTTAGTCTTTACATTTAACTGGACATGTGAAAAATATACAGTTGAAGTTCTACCTTGTCCGGTAGAAGTATCCAAATGATAAATAAATTTAGCTCAACTTATTGCCACCTTTTACATAATGGGTAGCTCGACTCATAAAAAGTTAACTCAATAAATTCGGGCCCGGCACATTTTTTTTTTTTTTTGGGAACAATTTGGGCCCGGCACATGAAACAATGATTTCCGGAGCATTTTTTCCCCCAACACAAATGATAAGACCTCATATTATATAAGTACATACATGCAATCACATAAAACATTGAACTGAATTAAAGCGAGTTGCCAAACTGGACAAATGGGAGTACGGGAGCGTATGATATCCTAGGGTGACGTCTGTGAATTTTGTTCATCGTTGGATTGGATTACTTACAAAGTCTTTGAACATGATCAGATGGTGTGGGTGTAATTGTGATGGTGGAAAGATCGAGGTGGGGTGCCGGTTAATGGGCTTTACGTTTCGGAATTGGCTTTTATGGGTTTGAATGTGAGATTTTTTATTGTTGGAATCTCTGGGGATGGCAGCCAAAAGCCGAGAACCTGCTGGATACTTCAACTTTATTTGCCTAAAATAATGCTAAAATAAAAAAGAAGGGTGCAACTAAATGTAGATTTATTTGCAAAAAGAAAAAAGAAAAGGTAGATTTAGTCATTTGGAATTTTAAAAAAATTTTTAATATTGTTAACAAATTTCATGAAAGGCAAAATGAGGCAAGTAAAATGTTTTTAAATTTTAATACAATCCACTGTACTATTACGATCTCAGCGGATGAGGTAGCAAAACAAAGAGGAAACACATTATTTCGCTCAAAAACAAAATGCTCCAAATGGTTTCCGAAATTCTTGCTCCCCCTTTGGATCATTTGCATTTATATGCACCACGCTTCTGGTTCTTGATTTTTTTTCTCTGCTTGAGAAATCAAGATAAGAGAATCAAACCGACTCATTTTTAAATTCGACAAATATTGACTGGTCGTATATTTTATTATAATTCTATTATTCTCCACAATATTCGTTACTATTCAATCACTTTGAATTCTAAATTCAAAATTTTGATCCAATCTATTCATTCATCAAGCGGTGAACACCTCGCTTGGTCTAACAAATTGTAAAACCCATCAATAGATGATAACAAAAGAATATTTGTTAAGTCAAGATAAAGAAATATGTACCGTCGTCATCCTTGACCAAGGATAAAATTCTTTGCCCTAATGATCTCACTAAATAAATAATAATATCCCCTATATAAGGACCAGGAAGATATATGTCAAGATTCTTAACTTATTCTAAAACTATATTTAGTAAATTCTTAATAGGAGACTAGTTTCTTTAACTTAATCTATAACTATTTAGACCAATATATAACATCTACGAATGTCTCTCTTTTTCATTTTAGTTATTCCACAGTTAATATCTATTAAATTAAAAAACAGAAAAAATCTATTAAATTAAATTAAACTATTCGGTTGCGGGGAAAAAATTAATAATTAAAAAATCTAGAGCTAACCTTTGGCTCCAGAGCCAACTGGAACTTCCCACTTTTAAAGGAGCAAATGAATAAAGGAAAAAAAATGATCACTTACATTTGTTCAAGTTGTACTCCGTAGTGAGGCTTGCAAGACTCACGGTTGGCGACAGTAGTTATAGAAATGATTTAGTACTCGGCTTCTGTTGTCTGAAATGATATCACTTTTATTGTGCCAATTGTTAGTTGTAGAGCACAACTTACATATTTTACAAGAAAAAAGTTTTTAATATCATCAGTTAGCACCATTATGGTACTAGCGGTAGCAGATAAAGTGATAGAATAGAAAGAGGACATGTGATAATATGGGTACATATATTAATTTTCAAATCATGCCACGCTACATATACCATAAAGAAATCAATTGTTAGTATTAGGAAATTTTCATTCAATGCGGACTCTCTCTCTCGCTCTGTTCTTAGTTTAAGCAAAAATGACATAACTTTTTTGAAAATTGCTGTTGAAATATTTGTATTCAACATATAAAATCACACTTATCTGTCCCTTATGAGTTGTATTTGAAAACATAAGAAAAAGAGTGGGAGCCAGAGTTGTAAAATGGCGGGTGGACGGGATCCTTGATTTTTGGTTGTAATTAGGTTTCGGTCGAGTCTAAGTAAAGTTTAACCAGTTTGAAGACCCAATTAAACCTAGGAAAATTGACATAAACAGCATTGATCAAGAAGCATAATCATGCAAGTAGCAGATCTAGGAATTTAATTTATACGGACTGAAACACAACAAATTACAAATTTAATAAGACTAATATGAATTTTTTTAAATATTTTTCTATATAAATTTTTCAAATAAAATATGTGCTGATGCGGACTTTAGCCCGTGCTGGCCGGAGGACTAGATCTGCCCATTGTACCATAAACTAATAATCATTAACAGAAAGGTTAATTTCACAAATCATCCTCAACCATTGAGTTAAGTCTCGATTTCGTTTTCAACCTTTGTTAAGATACGCCACTGCCCACCAACCTTTGATAAATTCATACAAATCGTTATTTTTTATATTATTCCACAACAATTTAAAAAAAAAAAAGATGATTATACCCCTTAAACTTTTTAAATATTTTTAAAAAACTTTAAAAATAATAAAAAAATAAAAAATAAGAAAAAGAAAACCCCCACCCACCCCTCCATCTGCTGTCGGAAATGGTAGCATTTTCGAGCAGCAATTGGGGGAGACTCTCCCCCTATTTAGCTGTCGTTTCCGACAGCCAAATGGGGGGAGCCCCCACCCATTTCACACGAAATAGGAGGGGAGACTCCTTCCATACTGCTGCCATTTTTTACAGTACTTTGGCTGTCAGAAACGGTAGCATTGGCCGCCGGCATGGGGGAGGGTAGGGGTGGGGTGGGGTGGGGTGGGGTGGGGTTTACCTTTTTTTTTAATTTATTATTATTTTTAAACTTTTTTTAAAAAAATTTAAAAAGTTTAAGGGGTATAATCATTATTTTATTAAAAATTTTGTGAAATAGTGTAAAAAAAGCGATTTGTGTGAATTTATTAAAGGTTAGGGAGCTTTGGGATATCTTAACAAAGATTGGTGATCAGATCGAGACTTAACTCAAAAATTGGAGACGATTTGTGAAATTAACCCTTAACAAAAACCAAACGCAGCGCATATTATTTAAAAAAAAAGTTGAGAAATATTTACATTCATTAATTGATAAATTATAATATTACAGCCCAAACTGTCAAACAAATCAGGATCCAACGTGGTCATTTTTTATTTCAACACACGTTTGAATTCGTGACCATGACTTGGCTTAGCTTGTTTTACTACAATTTATTGAAATAGAAAATGGGATATTGAAGGTCCACAATGTAAAAGGATAACACAAATTACTATCTTGCAACTCAGATAACTGAAATATCATTACACACTCTCTAAAATATATAAATAACTTATAGATAAATAAAAACAACGAGTTATCTTGGTTAGCAGAGGCACGATGTAGCCCACCCATTCTATACTAAACATCTGTCTTCCCTTTTCAACTCTTGTGTTTTAGGCTTGTTTCTCCCCAGTCGACTTGAAGGAGTCTTCCTTTTTATATTTATAACAAAATGGTTGGTACCTTCATGAGTATAAAGTAAACCACCATCTTGCCCAAATAAAACCAAGAAATAAATGCATTAGTGGATATGCCACCAAAGAGTACTTACTCAAGGTTGATTCGGTAAAAAAACATTCTAGTACTGTTGTGAGTACTTAAAATAGAGTATTCTAAGTCAATCAAGAACTCATATGTATTCTCAAAGACTTTATTTTAACAATAAATTTAGCCCCTTATATCTATATATATATATATATATATGTCTAATGAGTGGAGTATGGTATCTTAGAGTAACAAAATTTTGTTCGATTCAGTGGCTTTTCAATTTTTTGTGCTATTTATGCAATTTTCTCTTTTGATTGAACTTTCAGCTGCTATTAATTGGCCAATTGTTGGCTGTCCATCCACGTATAGTGGACACAGCTTGTTAACACGTATTCACAATAGAGAATTTTCTCCCTTATGTAAAGTAAATAATAATATATAAGAAAGTATACCTGAAAGAAAAAAATAGTAATATAAGAAAGTAAAACAATAATGATTTACGGTTAGATTTTTTGGTTTTTTAATTTTTTTTTAGTAAGTACAAATGGCTCTCATTTTTAAGTACAAATCTTTTAAGAAGAAATTTTTATTTGGAGAAGCAAGGGTTCTATTTTACTGTTGTAGACAGAAAGTAGTTAAGTTTGACGTTCTTTAGGAGCTTGTCTCGCCCAGCAAGTTTTAAGAGAGTTTTTTATTTTCCAGTCTGATTGTGTTTTTTCTAGTTTTTAAGTCAAGATGTTATAATTATCTCGATCTGATCAACAAAAAGTGTAAGATAAATAGGAATGTTAAGTAAATAGTAATCAGCAATGAAAAGTGTGACAACCAAAAATCCTTTTGTTTTGGAAAGTAGCAATACTTATCGAGTTCCAAATTCCCTAGTCATCAGTAGCATATCCAACCGAAGTCTGTATCTTAGAGTACTATTTTCTTCAAAATAGAGAAATAATTCTATAATTCAAGATATTTCTCAAACCTGTATCTAATTCTTTATTTTTTTCTACTTTTCTTAAATTCCAACTGTTAATATATTCTAAAAATTAAATAATTATATACTGTATTATTAACTGAACTCAATTAAACCAATATTTGACTCAATTAAACTCAATTCATTTAATCTTGACATTAAATTGCATTTAAAAAAAAAAACTAGTATGTGATCATGTGTTCGTAACTTTTAGGCTAAGGTACTGGGACCTAGAGGTCTCAGGTTCGATTTCCCTATATGGAATATTTTATACATTTTATTATAATATGTATTTCCACTATGTATGGATTTATATTATTAATTTTCTTAGCGTTGTGTTTTAATAGGATAAATATCTATGCTTATTTGTCTTACTATGATGCAGATTTGTAATTGTACTTAAAAAAAATTGTGTTCGTAACTATATATGTGGAGTATGTGTTTATTTGTATTCACAACCCCAGTAATTATTTCTCCTTGTTTTCATTTTCATATACAATTACAATAAATAAAAAGCAAACCAGAGAGAGAAATTAAGAAATCAATTTCCAATGTCGAATGTGGGGACGCCAAGTGTGTATCTGGTGTCGTCACGTCTAGTGTTTGAACGGGACTATCATTGCAATAGTGGTTTGTAACATCCTTGAAATTTTAACAATCAATCTTTCTTTGTAGTCATTATTCCAACAATGAAATAATTGCTTCAATTGAGTCTCAATGTTAAAAGATTGTTTTTCAAATGGCACAAAAGAAAGAAAGTGGTTCGTGATTAATATAAATTGTAGTATGGTAACTAAATTACAAGACACCATTGAGTATAAGGACTATTCGAGTAAATTGTCACCAAATGTACAACACCACCATGCGCCACTTGTCGCGAGGTGATTGGTGGAACTCAAATCTTTATTAAAAACAACGAAGTCTCAACTATTATATACAGGGCATAAGGGTTCTCAATGTTTCTTCAACCCCCTATCCAATCTCTTCTCTCTCCCATAACCAACAAAATTCGTCCAAGGCTAGAAGGGTGGAGAAATACCAATAAAAACACACAAAAACAGCTATTTGTTACTTGGAAAAGGCTCCTACCCATATATAGTTAGATCATAATTTGAAAAATAGCTTTAATTGAAGAATATCATGGCTCTAATCGCACTTGTCTACTTGAGATTATTCGAGGAATCTTTGAGGTGAGTAGCACGTGTATTGATTCTATCTTTTAGCTTTCTCTTTCGTCTCTCTCTCTTGAAACTCATGCCTTTTTTATTGTATTTGCCCTTTGATGATCGATGGTGCACTATTGCTTTGGATAAACCATTGTTTCTTACTCTTGGGCCTCGCTAGTGGCGCTGTCTACACGTTTTGCATTGTATTTGTATTGTTTTGTGGTATTATGACTTTGCTATGTGGTCTTGATCATTTTGTATAATTGTATTGTATGGCATAAGGGTAGAGGCTAAAATAGTGATGTACCCGAGTTTTATATCTTTTTATCTTTGTCAACTTATGATCTTTCTTGCATTATTTTGCGTGGGCCAATATATGTTGTTATTCACTGAGTACTTTGTACTCACTTTACATCTTTTACAATCCTGTAGGTATTGAATAAATAGTTTTGTAGCCGGATCGTCCTAAAAGTGGAGAAGATACATATATGTGATCGATCTTTCGATGTGTGGATTAGGTTTCGTTGTGAGTAGCCTACAATACACTAATTATCAGAGTGCGTAGTAAAAGTGTCTCAATACTTTTGAATGGTATTTGTAAAGTCTCACCCTCAATTTTGAATCGAAATATATATTTAAAAGCTATCGCTACTGATATGATAATAAAATTAGGGAAATGACATGGTTCTCCAAATATGGAGAATCACTATAGCATTTCTCGAAAATGATTAGAGATGCTCTTACGTGTGCAATGACAAACTTGATGAGTGTAAGTATAAAAATGGCAAGCATTTGATTAGAAATTATTTTCTATAGAAAAATGTCATTTTCCACCAAAATTTTCTAAAGTCAATCAAATACAATTTTGTTTTCTATAGAAAATATTTTTCATTTGAAGCCAAAAAATAGACACTTTTTTTAAAATCAGGGAAAATGAATTCCATAGGAGGAGATGTGAAAACATTTTTTTATGAAAAATATATTTCATGTAAACGTGAGAATGAGTCCCACTCCGTAGACCAGGTTTCTTTATAAATACACCCGACTTACAACATATTCTCCACGAAATTTTCTAAGAAGATAGATAAGACTCTTTTTTTTAAAGAGCCTTACTGTAACGTGACGTGAATCTAACAAAAGCAGCCTCACATATCATTTTTATTTCTAGGTCACCATTTCAAGGACATAAGAAACAAGAGATTTCTTATAATTACAACACATATAAAGAGACCCCTTTTGATATGCTGAAGAGTATCCATATCGATGATTATCTAAGAAACGGTTATACTTTATATATGGAAAAAAAAAACTCCTGATATAAAATACTTGGATTGGAAAATTCTTAATTTTGATCTTAGACAAAAAATCGATATTGCAGCCTGGATCATGCTCGATGCCACTAGTAATCAAAATCTTTAGATATTTACTAATAATTATCAATTACTTGATAAAAAAATATATTTTTTTGATCTTATGATTTCATAAATGAACCCACCAAACTCCTCCAAACATGTGGGACTGTTTTTGTTAGATTCACGTCACATGAAGGTAATGTTTCTTAAAAAGGAGCATTATCTATCTTTGTAGAAGTATTCTATCCTCCACTCTTTCTTTTTACACAAAAACTCATGAGCGTTTCCATACAGAAGAAAACATAAAGACACCGTGAAACTCTTGATGAACTTTCACGTCAGAATAGAAATACTAACATGAGCCATGAGCTTCTTGAAATTTTTTAAAGAGATAGATCAAACTCCAAATAGAAAGATTGTGAATATAATTACACAAAACACACTTACCTACCAGCGTTGCATGTAATATTTGCTTTATTTTTGTATTGGGTAATTGCAGTAAAAAAATGGGGGTGCCGCGTGACTGGACTATAGATTTGGCGCAGGCCGCTCGAAAAACTCAAATCAAAAGCCTCCCTCTCTACGCTCAGAAAAGATCGTGTTCATAAAGCTTTAACCCTGTAACGTGTAAGTAACAAAGCAAATTCCCCCTTCCAATTTTCCCAAAAGATAAAGAAAAAGCAAAGCCTACCCTAACCTTCATTTCTTTTCTTTTAATATTTCAGTTCTTTTCTTTTAAATTCCGCTTTCTTCATCGAGCTCCTAAACTCTCAAGTTCCATTTTCCAATTTGCAGGTTAACAACCTGAATCCGAGCTGGGATTCTGATTTTTTGTTGGGGGAAATAATTATTGCGCGCGTTTTCATTGTTTCTGTTCTGTTTGTGTACGGGAATCTCTCTGAAGGTGCTCATTAAAAGTCGGTGACACACTGATACTCTGGTAGTGCCAGCACTTACTGATTCCTCATCTGTTCTTCTTGTTTCGAGGAGGTTACCGATTTGTTTGCAGTGCGATCGTGGTAGCATTGTGTGGAAGGGAAAATGCTCACATGCATAGCCCGTTCAAAGCAAGCTAGTGATGAATCCAGTGATCAGCCAGAAAAATTCAACTCCAGTTCCACTCCGAGTAAACAGTCGATCAAAACCCTCACTTCTCAGGTAATTTGGTTTATCAATTTGATGAATTTTGATCTGGAACTGAACTGAAGAGATCGAACTCGAAATTGTGTACGAAATTTATTGGAATTTTGTAATTTGAACGTGTAGATCAAGGAACTGGCGTTGAAGGCTTCAGGTGCATACAGCAGCTGCACGCCATGCACGAACCAGCCTGCGCAGTTGCCGAGGAACGGGAGCTCCGGCGACTCCGACTCGGCGGCGTCAGAGAGGTTCCGGTGGTCGTACCGTCGGACGGGAAGCTCGAACTCGTCAGGGAGGAAGGAGTTGCTGGAGAGGCTGAAGGGAATATCCAGCGGGGAGGGGACGCCGGTGTCGGCTAGTGGCCGGCGAGTGGAACCGATCGTGTTCGTGGAAGAAAGTGAGCCCAAGGAGTGGGTGGCTCAAGTCGAACCCGGTGTGTTAATTACCTTTCTGTCCCTGCCACGTGGTGGAAATGATCTTAAGCAAATCCGGTTCAGGTACTGTTTCGTAATCTTCACCGTTCTGTGCTTATGATTTTCTATGAGTTAATCGGTCTGAAATTAATTATATTATTACTCACATGTTACTGCATTTCATTAAACATGTTGCTGATCATTTTTCTTTCAATTTTGTTGATGATTTTCTTTCTTAACTCTATTTCGTGGATCATTTGGGTACTGATGAATTTAAAGAGCAAGTGAGAAAAAGTTCATATAACATTTACGAGCGTTGTATAGCCCATGAAAAAGGGTGATTTTTCAATCATTACACAAAAGTGTATCCAATTGTGAAGACTGTCGAGTCGAATTTAAAAGATATTTAGACGCAATGTTTGAACTCAATAGTAGAGAGCACAGAAGTTAATGATAGGGGTTGTTGTGGAAGAAGATAAAAAAATAGTATTTCCTTGTGAAAGTCCAAAAAGGCAAGCTTAAAAATTAAAGGCTTTGGTGGGTCTGTTTTGATTGTGTTGAAATCCGTTTTACTACAATTATAGCTGTCTTGTCGAGGATTGCCATTGCTTTCATTTTCAATCTTCTTCACGCGCATGCTTATTTTTGTCATCTTGTGAAGTGTTTCCTGTAAATTGGTTGGGAGGCATAAAGAAAACAAAAGTATATCCTCTTCCTCTCTGGTCGTGGAGCGATAACAACAACTGCATATGAAATAGACAACTAGGAAAGAATCTTTAAGACTTTTGTTTTCTTGTCTTTGAAAAATTAATACCGCAACACAACATGGTTGATCAGTCCATGAGATGGAGCTGTAGTAGAGACCCGACGTTCTCAGGTAGAAGAATCTACTACCAATATAGGTCATGGTTTGGGGTGAAATGTCACTAAAATCCAGAGTTTGCTGGGAGCTTCCTGAAATGCTATGAGGCGCAATAATTTACTACATAAAGTGGGTAGAGTTTGACGAGTGGAAAACTTTTACTAAGCGGTCAAATTTATACAGTAGACTATTAAACTTGCACGGTCATAAGCAAAAAATAAGATCTAGTTAAATTAAAATGAAGTGGTAATTTTCTTCCCGTCACTCATTTACAAAAATTGTGCATATTTTAGGCCTAGGATTTGAAGTGCGCACTTAGCTTTTGTTGTTATACCATACGAAGTTATAATCATTCCCTTGTCCACAAGAAAGCATCAGCAGAGAAGAAACATAATTTGGAAAATGCTACCGGCCCCACTTTCACGCTTATATTATTCTTTTAATGACTTTTTGCTCATACGCAATTCCACTGAAAATCTTTAATCATATGGGTTGCTTGCTTTTCTAATACATTATACTGTGACTCATAATTGTTATGGAATAAATGCTTAGTGTGCCTCTGATGTCAAAGGTAATCCAATGTGATGGCCATGTTGTGATATTTATCCTCTTGACTACCAGAATAAACTTGGGAAGTCCAACAGTGGCATGTCATAATAAGGAGAACCAATTTCTGAACATGTTGACCTTTCCACAACGAACGGGATTTGTTTACTGTTTTTTGCCAAGGCTTAAGCTGCTTGCGTTACTAGTATTATAGAAAGTGAAACAAAAAGGCAGAAAAAAATATATAGAACATTTTGTAGTCTGTCAGTAATTAGCTGTGCTAGTAATCTGGTATAACTTTAATTCTTTAGTTGATGTTAGAACAAATGGCCAAATCACTATCATCTAAACTGCCTTTTGATCTTCTGTATAGTTAGCAATCAACTGGATGTAGTGGAAAATGATTCATGTAGGATATTTCAAATTTACTAAGAAATGCTATGATGCACGGACATTGGACACTATAGGACATGTATTCAACTAGCCAAGTGAACATATACTCTCCTTTCAATGTACACTTGAATTGCAACGGTACTCTGTGCAGTGTTCTATTTGATTTTTATTTTTTTAATTTTTTGGTTAAT
This sequence comes from Nyctanthes arbor-tristis, assembly GCA_963692815.1. Classification (NCBI taxonomy): domain Eukaryota; kingdom Viridiplantae; phylum Streptophyta; class Magnoliopsida; order Lamiales; family Oleaceae; genus Nyctanthes; species Nyctanthes arbor-tristis. The sequence goes on from CAVNYN010235289.1 coordinate 12,575, forward strand.
GGAGTTGGAGTGTAATGTCCTATGTTAAAATGCAAAAATGAAGAAATAATATAAGAATCTAAAAATTTAAAGAACTTAAATCAATGTGTCTGTATCCCTATTTTCTAAAAGTCAACTATCGTGTTAGTGTAGCTTTCTGTCTATGTTTATGCAAACCTAGAAGAAAGGCTTAGGGTGTGTATGAAGTAGATTTTTTAGAAGTTGATTTTGTAAAATGTGATTTTTTGGGAGAATATGTGGTTAAAAAATAGCATGGGGAATTGTGACAAATGTTTTTTTTTAAAGAATGTGTGGTTGATAATGAATTGACACAAAAATCAAGAAGAGTTGATTCTTACAAAATCAATTCCTTGGTTTTTCATTTGCTTAGCATATCATATATCCATGATTGAAGATGATCTTTCACATGCTATCTCATTTTTTTAGTTGATTTCACTCACTTCACTAAGTAAATCTGATAGATGTTCTTTTTTCCCTTAGTCGAGAAATGTTCAACAAATGGCAAGCTCAAAGGTGGTGGGCAGAAAATTGTGAAAAGGTGATGGAACTTTATAATGTCCAGAGATTAAACCATCAAGCTTTCCCTATACCAACAACTCCAAGATCTGAAGACGGCACTAGTTCAAAGACTGAATCTGTTGAAGCTAGTCCCATAACGCCACCACTAGGAAAGGAACGGCTGCCTCATTCTTTGCTTCGACCAACTGGAGCAGGAATGGGATATTCATCTTCAGATTCACTCGATCACCTTCCAATGAATTCTTGTTATAACCATGACTCTTCTGGTGTGGCTTCAACTCCAAAACTCTCAAGCACTAGTGCTAAAACAGAAACATCATCAATGGATGCCTCCATGAGGACTACCAACTCATCTAGAGATGCAGATCGCTCTGGAGAGATATCCATGAGCAATGCGAGTGACCTGGAGACTGAATGGGTTGAACAGGATGAGCCTGGGGTTTATATTACCATCAGGGCACTTCCAGATGGCAAAAGAGAACTTAGACGAGTTAGATTCAGGTTAGTGCATTTCTTGACATAACTATGAATTGAACCGTGTTGAAGAATTATCATATATCTTGGTAGCATCTAAGAATATGTATGGTGGGGAATATTTGATAGTACTGACCTCGAATATAATATAAAATTGACTAGATTTTAACTTCGTTGATGCAATTCGGTACCATGTAATTTACTCTAAGAAACAAGCTGTATGCAGTTCCTCTGTTATTTGGATAGGAAAGTTGATCCTTCCTCAATGTCAATATGCTAGTATACGTTACCTGAATTTTGTCACTCATATTATGATGTTTCCTATACCGACCTATCTTTCTGTCTTGGTTTTTATTTATTTAGGTAACATACAATATTTTATATTATTTGGGTAACTAACTTGAGTTTAAAACTTTAAAATTGAAATGCAGCCGAGATAAATTTGGTGAGATGCATGCTAAGCTATGGTGGGAACAAAATAGAGCCAGGATACATAAACTATACTTTTGATTGCATTCAACAGATGCAATGAGATGCAACATGTGCTGATTCAAGAGGTGATACCTACAATGGCCTGTCAAACCATTTAAGACTTGTCCCTTTACGGTATGTTCGGTTGTTGACCCACCCTAGCACTTGAAAATGTGAACATAAAGGAGAAGCTAAGTTTTGGTCCATTTGTACCATTCAAAATCGAGAAATATTACATATTAAACATCTCAAAAAAGCACGCATCCTACACAATAGTGAGGAAGGTGAGGCCAAACAAGTAATAATGTCAATGTACAAGTGAGAAGTCCCAATTTTGTAACTGCTTGAAACAGAACTTAGGCTGGGGGGTTGGCTATCTCCTTTTGACTCTTTCATTACATCAAATTTATGATATGTCAAACAGGAAAGTAAGTCCCTTTCTTTCCCTGTACTGTAATCTTTGAGCATGCTAGAATTATTTGTATGCAGTAAACCGTGGAAGTAATGCAAGTTTTCTTTTCTTCTTCTAAATGTTCTCTTGAACAGTATATTCTTTTCAGTAGGACTGGTCAGATCAGTAGGGACGAGGAAAGGCCACCCTACGACCCCGTTACCTGTGTATGCTTCTTTTGTTTGTGTTTTTACAGTTTTCAGACTTGCTGCAATAATTTGTGGACTGATATTTGTGCGGCATCATTGTTTATCACTTGGTTTATGACTGATTCTCTTGTCCTTGGTGTCAAGCTCGCTGTTCTTAGTTCCTTACCAAACCAATGAGGTTGACAGTAGATGTCAAAACATGGGTGCATGGTTAATAGGATGTTACTTCCTCGTTGTTTGACCTTGAATACCACGTCTCTGTTTGACAACCATTTATAAATGGAGTTTGTTTATGAATGAATTCAAAATTTAAATTTTGTATAAATAAGCTACATGGAATTGTTAATTGAACCCACGTGAAGGCCACTTATATGTAATTAGTAAAAATGTAATTTAATGATGTGTTTACACGTGTCTAATATTTGAAATTTAAATTCATTTATAAATAGTTATATTCTTCCCAAAAGACTCGTCCATTGCCATACCCACATAGGCTACCTTTAAATCTTGTTAAATATACGCAGATTTTGGACTTGACAAGAATACGTGCTCCTTTATTAGTGGCATGATCAGTTAAACTATAGGTCACTTATTAAATTCAAGCCTCAAATCTATGATATTCATTGATTTGAAGCTTAAACATGTGAGATTTTAAAATTAATGATCTTAAACACGTAAACTAAAAATTCAGCACCAGTAAACTATCAGCATAGTAATAAGTGATTGAGTTGCTTATTTTTAGCAGTTTGACAATCTGAGAGAAATTATTGAAATTCAACATGGCATTAGAGATGATCAATTTCGAATGAAAAATTCGATTTGTTTCAAAGGAGCATTTAGATTTCAAAATTGATAAAACCCAAAAGAGCCATCATTTTCTAAAAATATGTTGGAGGTAAATCCTGTATCATCAAAATATGATTGAACATACAAAGGAATTGAAACATCCTACTTCTTTTAACAAAGTAACTTTTTAAGATAAAAGTTCGTGTTTCAATAAAAACAAGAAACCATTATATAGAAGATTTTAAAGGTAAAATCTCACATTACTTAACTGTGAAAACAATAACGAACAATATTACATATACAAATGGTCATCACACGAGCCATATGCGTGTTTATATAATTCGTTGTATCTTTTTCTCATTCCAATAGCATTTTTCAACAGTAAGTAAAGAAGTTCCACTATTCTTCTTAACAAGTTTGATATTGATGTTCAAATGGCACCTAATATTATAAGGTGGCTTTTCATTCCATGGAGAGGTTTCATTTTCTTATATATCAGGGTCTTATACTTAATTCCTACTGGGGAAAAAATTTACTTTGCATAGGACATCAATCTCCATTCCATCTCATGATACTGCTGGTTGATGCTCAACTGCACTTTTCCTATTTAAATTCTTTCCCTGTACTTGCAAACTTGGCTAAATTGCCCTTTAATCAGCACCATATGAGACTCAACTTCTGTGTCTGTACTTTGTAAACTTTGGTTCCTGTTTGAACACATGGGCCGTGTGACCATAAAGCATGTCATCTAACGGTGTATCACCCCGTCTGCCGACGACCCACTTAAAAAGGCTCGACCAGCAAACCCGTCCCAAGTTACTCAAGCAGAGATGGCCCTAATAACTTGACCTATCATTTTGAGTCGTAAACCTGATAGTACTATCTGTTAAATACTCATGTGCTCTATTATAGATCGATCTTTTCAGACCCATCTCATTGATTTACCGTTTTCTGGTACATCATATGGGTAGGCCCTGAACCTGACTTTTCTGTTGGGAATTTAATCAATTTTCCTAAACCCGTGTGATTAAAATAGGCAATCAATATATCAAATAATAATATACGTGCGGAAACGTAAATAACACCAGGAATTATTTAACGTCGTAAAACCCTCCGATGGGAAGGGAAAATCGACGGGGCAAACCGACAACTCTACTATCACCAAATAATAATGGGAATACAATGTTTATCCTCTCAAGATTATTACCCTAAATCAAGAGGTAATTACACACTACCACAATCATGCAACACCGTCAAGAACAATATTCTTGGCACCACAAATAACTCATCTAACAATAGATGGAATCCAATAATCAACAACAAGAGATGAAGAAAATATCACCTAACTCCGTTCCAAGAATTAACTTGGAGAAACCACCACGTGAAGAAGTCAAATACCGAATAAAAGTCGAAATTCCTTCACACAAGATTGACGTCAAAAATTTGATGAATTAATTTTGCATCTTTCCTCGATTCCCGTGCGTATATGTTTGTGGTATTCCCGTGCACAGTGACCCCTCTGTCCTTTTTCGTTTTTCCTGTTTCCGTGTTCCTTTTTCGTTTTCTTTTCCACTCCTGTTTCGTGGCTTTTTTCCGTGCCCTTTTTCCCAGCCTTCTTCCACACATATATATATAACTATATTAAACAAACCAAATCCTATTTGGTCTAGAATTTTATATCCCTCAAGGCTTCTACTTTTATTCAACTAAATTACTTAATTCATCCTCCAACTTATGTCTTGTGTTTAAGTTGGGTATCATCATGGGCTGGACCCGCCCAACAATCTCTCCCTCCAGTCCATGAGGGAGGTATCCCACATTTCAAGTGTATCACTTGGAATACATACCGGCGTAGTCGGCACAGAACTCAAGCTTCTACTTGGTAACCACTTTTGTCAACATGTCAGCAATGTTCTTATCAGTGTGAATCTTTTCCAACTGTAGAAGCTTCTCATTAACTGCTTCACGAATCCAATGATATCTGACATCAATGTGTTTGGTGCGAGAATGATACATAGAGTTCTTACTCAACTCAAGAGCACTCTGACTGTCACAATAAATGACGTACTCACTTTGCTTCAAGTTGAGTTCCTTAAGAAACTTTTTCAACCATATCACCTCTTTTCCTGCTTCAGTGATAACAACGTACTCAGCCTCTGTTGTAGACAAAGCTACGCATTTTTACAACTTAGACTGCCAAGAAACAGCTCCCCCTGCAAAAGTAAATAAGTACCCAGATGTAGATTTCCTGTTATCAAGATCACCTGCCATATCTGCATCTGTATACCCTGTCAAAGTTGGCTGAGTTCCCACTGTTGGGAATTTAACCAATTTCCCTAAACCCAAACACAAATCAGAAGTTCCTCTGAGATATCGCATAATCCCTTTTACTGCTTCCCAATGCTCTTTGCCCGAATTAGACAGAAATCTGCTTACCACACCAACTGCGTGTGCAATATCGGGACGAGTACAAATCATCGCATACATCAAACTACCAACAGCTGAAGAATATGGAATGGCCTCCATTTTCTTCTTCTTCTCATCAGTTGAAGGACTGGATTTCTTGGTTAG
>CAVNYN010235294.1:0-26697 GCA_963692815.1 Nyctanthes arbor-tristis
TTTTTTTTTTTTTTTTTTTTTTTTTTTTTTTTTTTTTTTTTTTTTGTATCCAGTCCAAAAAAAAATTTGTTGTCAATTTTGGTTATTTGTAAAAACTGGTCTATTGTGAAAGTTTTGACAATGCATCTCAAGAACACTATTTAGTGTGTAAAATAATATGCACGCCCAAACGACAGAAAGCTTTCTGGACTTGGGGGGTGTCCAAAGGGCGAGCTGAACGTAGTCCAGGTTCACTCGCCATTGATTGACACTTCCAATGGGATTAATCTGCACACTCATTACAACTCTAGATGACGAAAAAATTCTAGTACTGAAAGAGTATCAAAATTACGGTGTCCTTGGCCAATAAAGAACACGTGTGTTTAAAGGCTCTAATTTAAAAATATTTGAGTCTCATGAATCCACATGTTGGTTCTTAATTTTTATTCAGCAGGATAAAGTATAGTATTCCTAAATTACTATAATTTTGTTCAATAATAATTGGGTATTGATCGTAAAGTTAATGCACAAGGAATCTTATGAAGAAGTGGTTCGAACGGTTCTGCAGCTGTTAGATGCTTGCGCTTGAGTTCCAAGTCATACTCATCTCTGTTCTCCCTCCTCTCCCTTGTTTAAAAAAGAAAAAGAAGGCCTTATGAAGAAAGATCCAAGTAACAGTAAACTACCAAAACGATGGAAGGAAGAAATTGACTAGTCAAATATTTGAAAGGTCTAACATTTGGACATAACTGTAGTAAGTAGGTGGTGAGGAGGTGAATTTAGGTAAGACTATTGTATTTACCCCTTTACGGAGTAGGTTGGTCACCCAAAATTCATAGCTCCTGTCAAAATTTTTAAATCCCATTAGCACTTCTTATCCTTCTTCTCTTTTTCTATTTTTCATTTTTTTTTCTTTTTTTGGGACCAATAGCATTGCATTTATATTTCTATTTTAGAGATGAATATTTGCTGAGTTAGCATTACTGCCAACAAAGTGGAGTTTGATATCCATATGCTTAGTCAGTCTTATATCTATATGTATTAGAGACGCATCAATTTTAGTTGGCAATTTTGTACTGGAAATCAAAGAATCACATGTATCCATATATACACATAACTGTGTTTTTTTTTTTTTTAACTGGAGATGCATTTTCAGTGTAAATGAATAAGATTACTCTACATTGAATAGATGTTATTTTTACTTTTGAAAAAAATAGAGTTAATTTTTTTATTATTATATTAAAAAAGGAATAGAGTTAATTTTTTAATAGTGATGAGTGGCATTATTATTATTATTATTATTATTATTATTATTATTATTATTATTATTATTACTACTACTACTACTACTAATAGAATTCTCACCAATGCGTTGCACGGGATCTAAAAGATCTACTACTTTAATTCATGTTTCCATGTTTATCTAGTATGAAAAAGTAGCATGTTTAGTTGTCAACTATGTATTAGATAATTGTAGGCCTTCAAATTCACCACTTGCATATAAACAATCAACTCATGTTTGCCAAATAACAAATATCGATTATTTATATCAAATAAACATGTCTACCTAGAATTACTCTAATAACAAATGTCAATGAATTTTTATACAAAAACTTAATAAATTATTAATACAGTTAGTTGAGTCGTATATTAGTATTATTATGAGACATAATTTTTTATAAACATTCTATCATATTTAGATTTAATTATTGGTAACACTTTTTGCACCAATTAATTCTTCGCTTTCTTTTTCTGTTTTTTAATACAGTGCATGTAGGGGAAGGGAAGGGAACCAATTTCAGTTATTAGATAAACATGTAGACCCCTATAATTACTCTAATAACCAATATCAATGAATTTTTATACAAAAATTTAATATAAATTATTAATACAGCCAGTTGAGTCATATTAGCATTGTGAGACATAAGTTTTTATAACAATTCTATTATATTTGAATTTATTTGTCGGTATCACTTTTTACACCAGTTAATTCATTTTTTTTTAAATATACAGTGGTTATAGGGGAGGGAATGGGCAGATGTGTTCCCACCCAGGATATCATGTTTAGAATGTGAGAAACCTAGTTGTTGTAGCACTTGTTTGAATTACAACGCTAGTTAATTATACATATACAAATAAAAATTAATTGAGATTCAATAAAGTAAAATGTTTAATAAAAATTGTTGAACAACTATTACAGTGCAATCGCATCAACATTCAGTCCATCTCTCAAATAAATAATATAACTCCAAATACGGTAAGACTATATTTAAAACAACAAACTGAAATTTTTGTTACGTAAGAAATTATCAAAAAGTTCTAATTTAATTATAGAATCGGCAAATTGGAGTACTATAAATTTAAAAAAAAAATTAATTTGATTTATTGCACTACAATAACCATATAAAATTTTTTTCAAAAATCATTAAAAATTGAAATTTACAATTAAAGTCACAGATTTTTAGAAATTTATTGGTTTATAGACGTGCTATGCATGTGTTTTCGAATCATAAAGATTACAATGTGTTTTTTTAAATAGAACTCCCAATTAATTTCGTGTTCAATTTGATAAGTAACAAATCCCTAATTCAAAATATTTGTCTAAAGAAACCACCGTGAATTGAGGATTGGCTATGGGTTAATAAAGGGAAAAGTAAATATTATTTAATAAATTAGTGTAACAATTTCAAAAAAAAAAGGATAAAAATAAAAATAAAAAAATTAAATAATATCACCAGAAATCTTTTAGAGTCAGAAATCTTACAGAGTCAGAAAATAAGCGGGAAAAGCCATCATTCTCTTATTATACATATATATATAGATATATTATTATTATTATTATTATTATTATTATTATTATTATTAAGTAAACAGCATGTCCCCTTAAACACTTATTTCTGCAAATCGACACATAAGGTTATGTTTGAACTATATATATTTATTTGTAAAATATGAGTATAGACAAGTGAACTGATAGAGTGGAGTTCAACTTGAACGATACTGTCACTTGAATGTTGATAATAATGATGAATTGAATACGATAATTAATTCAATATATCCCGTCAGTGGATGCCAATGTAACATAACGTGAAAAAGTTATTATAAATTTAAAATTAATCAATAATTTTTGGTTGATAACTTAATGCATTGGGTTTGTATCTGGAATTAAACGCACTAATTGAAAATGGGCACAAAAGTTCAATCACCGAAAGATATATCAGCCAACACACGAAACGTTTTATAAATGCTTCTAGATTAGAAAGTTACATATACTCATTTAGTCATTTAAAAGAATATATATATATATATATATATCCACATCGCAAGACGAAAATTTCTAAAGAGAGGCCACCTCTCCGTAAGAGGAGAGGTTGTCTCTCCATAGCCGGATCGATTGCAAGACCCAATTAAATTTTTTTATTATTACTCTCTTGGTTCCATAAAGACAAGTTTGTATTTTTAATCCGTCTCTAATTATAAGTCATTTTTTAATAAAAATGTATTGAAATCTTTACTGTTGTTATATATATATGTGTGTGTGTGTGTGTGTGCGCCGATAATGTGCCTTGTTACTCTATCCGTCCCACTAATATAGGTGGCAATTACATATTTTCATCTCACGCAGATTAAAACATATCACCTCAACAAATATGGTTCATTAGTCATTTTTCATTCGTCCCAAAATATAATTCACTTTCTTTTTAAAAATATAGTTGAGATATTAAGTCTCACATATATATATATATATATATATATATAAAGTTTAGGGTTTCAATATATATATATATATATAGACTTAAACATACATATTTCTGGTAAGTTATTGTTAGTTCGATTCTTATTCCACGTTTGTTCATTTGTGTTTTTTCTTATATATTTTTGCTAATTGCTAGCTATATTTTAGCGAATTTGTTAGAGCCAATTTGATTAGAGTGTTTTCAACTGAGAAAGTTTGATGGCTAATTCTATGTATACTAGATTATCACTCGTGCGTTGCATGGGAATATACTAAATTAAATTATATCTAACATTAGTACAAAATGTTAAGTAATGCATGATTAATTTTATTAAACTATAATATTTTGATTATCTTGCTGTTAATTAATAGTTACTATTTGCTTACTCGATATATAATGCTATTAAGTGAATTTAATAGGAGTTGCAAAAAGACCCGACAAACTCGATACCCATGGGTACCCGATCCTGTTAAGATAGGGAGTAGCCGACTAAATAGATAATTCGGTCGGGAATGAGATAAAAAATAATTGACCTGACTTAACAATGTACCGAGGAAGGGTATGATAATTTTTACTCGTACCCGGCTCATTTACCCTTTTTTGGATAAAAATAAAAATATTTACTAAAAACTCTAATTGTTTGAAAAATAAAAAGATAATAAAACTTATCAAGAAAAATCTCAGTAATTTCAATTGTAATTTTAATATTTAAAATACTATTTAATAAAAAAATGAAAATAGAAATATATAAATATATTTCAATTGGCTAATAAATAGGTAATATAAATTACATGTACTAACCCTTCCCTGACCCGTATTCGATTTAAGTGGGGATGAGGAAACAAATTGATATGTTCATTAACGGGTGTAACATACCCCGACCTGACCCCTTGTCATTCCTATATCTCAGGAAATTAAACATTTTATTTTTCTCTGTGACTATACTGTGACTTTTGTAAACTATAAAGCATTAATTAAACTATATTTGTCATATAAAAAAGAAGTAATGTAATAATTAACGACTCGATTTAAAAGCATATAAATAATAATTAAAAATTAATGCATCAGCTAAATATATTAAATAGTTTAATACAAATTACGAAATACTTCTTAGGTAAGATATGTATATTAAAAAAATTTTAAATTAAAAAATCAAAAAACAATGAATATAAATTAATCTAACAAAATATTTAATTAAAATATTTGAAGATAAGAATAGATAAGTATAATAATTCCTAACTAATTGAAAAAATAGAGAAATATTAATTTATAATGAACATCAGAATCTACCTAACATATAAAAAAATGTCTAAAATATCCTCACTTGAGACAGTTTTGACGGGAAAACAGCGGTATAAAGATTCCGTAGACTAATATGTTTTTATACATATATATAGATATAGATATCTTCATTGAAAATTGGGCTTTCTCATTAATTTACTGATTTCAATAGGTTTTAGATCAAAATTAATAGAACCCCAAACCAAAATCACATCATAAAGTTAAAATTTAAGAATACTTTCTCAATATACATTTTTATTTACTAATTATTAGTTTAATACTCCTTCCGTCCCACTACATTTAATATATACTATATATCTCCGTCCCACAAAGATGATCCTATTCTTTTTTTCACATATATTACAAAAAGTTCATTTAATAATATTGGAAAAGTAAATTTTAATATTATTTCTCTATTATACCCTTTTATTTATTGATTATTCTACTTAATAATTTTTATTTTTTATAACTATAGACATTAAAAAGGAAGATATAGGAAAATGTATGCAAACTCTTGCATTTTCTTACTTTCTCATACTTTTTCAAGTTTGAATTTTCTCAAATCAATCATATTCACATATCTTGTAGGGTCTACTATATATACTTTACAAAACTCCACAATTCAACTCCACCCATTCTCTCTTTTATTTTACATAAAAATATAAGTTTACCCACTTAAATTTCTTAAGTTACCATATGTTCGAGGCCGCGAACCAACTAATGTAGAGCACATGCCCAAATTAGAGAGTACCAAAAGCATTGCACCCTAGCATATTCACTTATAATAGTATCTTTTATATGTGCATATATATATATCATAATTATAATTAATTAATTAATACAAATTATACAAATACACAAAAGTCAAGGAAAAAAAGAACATAGAACGAAGTAAAAAGAAAACACAAATTAATTAGAGCATTTAACATTTTGACTTATTCCCTTTGAGCAGAGTAAAATTTAAAAATTACCTTCTCTTGTTCTTGCTTCCCAGCAACAAAGAGAAGTAGAAGAGAATCCTAAAGAGGAATCCCCATGCAACTGTTACCCATAAACAACCCCATTTACTCAAATCTGTAACTCCCTGTTGCTGTAATATATCTGCACCAGTTGTTACACATGTGCTACTTGTTATCTTCATTCCCAATGAACTGCTCAATCCATTCAACAGCTTCTCCTTCAATGCCATCGGCACCGCTCCCAGCGGCGTATTATCGAATATCTGAACTCCCCGCACGAAACACTTGGTCGGATCCTCGAATTCGTTCTGTAAAACCGCTTCGTATGGGTATTTCACTAGGGAGATGTAGTGGAACCAAATCCAGTATGGTGGGATTCTATCCCGGTTTATGAAGAAGCCACTGAAGAGGAGGAAGTAGGCCAAGATTGCTACCACGATCGTGTATCCGAGCATCACCTGTGGGACAACGCCGGAGAGGAATGTGACAAAGGAGCTTCCGGCCCAGAACGAGGCGAAGATTATCAAGAAGTAGAAGAAGAACCCTGACAATCCGCCGTCTAGGCCGACTGCCCAAAATGTGGTGGCCGAGAAGGCTAATGAGAGGAAGAGCAAAGATGGTAGTGCAACTAATGAATGGGATAAAACATACGAGGATCTTCTATAAGCATTGTATGCGGTTTCTCTCATGAAGATGTACCTTTCTTGGAGGAAAACCGGCAAGGCGTCGGCACAAGTGTAGAACGTCGTGGACATGGCGAATGCGAAGAATCCGAGCCTTTCCTGGACCCCTTTTGGGGAATTATCGAGTTGCCAAAACATGGTGGCTAGAATAAATCCTGTGACCATAACCGCCCCGAGCCGGACCCCAAAGAGCTCGGGTAACCGGCGCGAGTTTGTGAAGGACCGGTTCGATAAGACGGCCATCTCGATCCACAAAGGATTTGCAAATGTAGGAACAAGAGAGGTAGGAGTGGCATCATTAGTTGCACCGGAGACCAACTTTCCTTTGGAAATGCTTGCACTTATGGCTTCTTTTAACGATAGTCCATGTGTCGATTCCGAATTGGGATTCCGGCATGTTGACCTTTTCATTGTTTGCCAAGTTTTGTTGAACTCCACCAAACTTTTTGTCCCCCCTGGGGAGCCCTCGAGCTCTCGAATGAGGTCGAGGGCGAACTCGGTCCGATTCTCATTTTCGGGTATCGGATGCCCAAAATCTGAGAAAAACTGTGGCAAATTCAAGGGAGATCCACTGTAGACGGTGTGTCCACGCGACAAAAAGATCATCCGATCCAACAATCCAAGAATCCGATAACTCGGCTGGTGTATCGACATGATCACTATGCTTCCACTTTGAGCAATCCTTTGCAAAACCTTCACCACCATGAAAGCACTAGTTGAATCAAGTCCGGAAGTTGGCTCATCTAGGAACAACAAAATGGGATCATGAATTATATCCGTCCCGATCGAAACCCTACGGCGTTCTCCCCCGGATACCCCGCGATGGCCTTCGTCTCCAATGACAGTTTTAGCCGCATTTCGAAGGCCTAACTGATCTATAAGGGCTTGGACTCGCATCTTCTTCTTGGACTTGGAGAGACTTCTTGGGAGCCGGAATTCGGCTGCGAACATGAGGGTTTCTTCCACCGTGAGCATCGGAAACAAAAGATCGTCTTGCATTACATACGCCGATATCACTTTCAATAAACTCGATTCCAACTGCTCCCCATTGAGAGTAATTGTACCTTGTAAACTCTCTTTTGCGATCCGATTCGCCAAAGCATCGATCAACGTCGACTTACCCGAGCCAGAGGCCCCCATGACCGCCATGATCTCGCCGTCACGTGCCTCGCCGGAGATATCATTGAGAAGAACCTTAGTCCTACTAAAGAAATTCTCCCCACCAACTCCGACCGGATCAGCAGCGGCGGGCCGGCCCTGGAACAAGCTTGGCAAAGTCATTTTCCGGCGGCCTTTTACGCTGTAAGTAAGATTACTGAACGACAGAACAAAAGGAAGTGATCTTGGCTCTAAACCAGCCTCTCTCATTTCAAGAACTTGATGGGCCGGAGTCTCGTCCCCGGTAACTTCTTTACGCATATCTCCGACGACTTTCAGAAGGTGCCCCAACGTAGGTGACGTCGGAGCGGCGACCGCTGCTCCACCAAGACCCGTCATCTCCACCGCCTCCCTCCGGTCAAAAAACGGGACGCTATCTCTGGCCGGCGAAGGAGACGAATTCTCTGCAACCACTCTGGACATCCCTTAATTATTAAGATTGTCAAGAAATTTACAATCACTTTCTTGAAAGAAGCAGAAACTGAAGAAAGAAAGAGAGAGAGGAAAGATTTAAAGAAGATGAAAGGGAAGTGCAGGTTACAAGTAGGTTACTTGTAAATGGGTGTATATAATACAATGAATGGGGGGTGGGGTTTATACTGTATAGGTTGGATAAATGTGGTATTAATAAATTTGTTAAATGGGAAATAGGAGAATTGTGGTGAAGAATAGATATGAGAGGTGACCTACATTTCCTAATCTTTTATCAACACGCCTGGGTTTTACTATCCGTCACACGTGTCTTGTTTTCCAATTTGGCGAGGGGAGTAGGTGCGGATGGTAATCTACTGTTTTCTTATACCTAGGGTTTAAGCCTCGTAACCCGGATCGGTCCGACAGGTAAGAGTTTTTAGTACAACAATTCTACCATATTACTAAATGGATATATGTGTATATATATATATGGGGTATTAATTGAAGTAATCTATGTTCGTTCGACGGTTCACGTAGTGTCTGTCTAAAGACAAATTATTATACAATTTATTTACAGTGATTGAATTATTGAATATATGATCTAACATATGCCTACTAGTCGAGTGATAGTTAGATATTGTTTTAAAATAATAATAATAATAATAATAATAATAATAATAATAATAACAATTAGAAGAAATGGATGCTCATTGGTATCGTGACAAGCTACATTAATTATTATAATTTGTTACTTTTCCACCACGAAACCCTAAAAATTTGCATGCAAGTCAGCTAAATCGATTTCTAGATATAGAACCTGTTGACGACTGATATTCCCAACTTTAGGACCTCACTTAAATCAAAAATCAAAATTTTAAAATAAAAATCGCATGAAGAAGCCGTCAAGACGGGTTGTAATGCCCTCCAATCCACCTTAGCGGTCGGTTATCGTCAACTTTAAGAGATCAAACACATCTAAGATACTTTTTAATTAATTAATCTTTTATACACGCCTCTAATTGTGTCTATTTAATACACCTTTTATTTTTCCTAATAGAAGTGGTTTGCACTTGGCACCAAAAGTTGCATAATTGAACAAATTCTTAACTTTCCAAACACCATCAATAAGACTCGAAACGAAAATTTAAACTCAACCATCACAAACTTTATAGATTTGTTGCATAAAATAAAATGAATTCCATTCACATTTGGTTGCTAGAGATATACTAAAAATGCATGCTAACTAGAGAAAAAGATGTGTAATAAACAAACTGGACAGGTCTAGACAACAAAAGATATTATAATTAGAGAATTATCATGATTGTACCATTTGGTACCCAACAGAAGAAACCAATTCTTTGGCTTAACATGTGTTTTCTTAGCAAAATAACATAACAGCAGCTGGGCAAAAGTTCACACCATTTCTTGCGATCTTCTTACACATCGACTAACTTTTTTCCTGAACTCGTCCCTATGTTCTCTCCATTCCTTCTGCGGTAACCAATCAGAAAACAAAGAGAAAAAGGGGAATTGAGTGCTGAACTAAGCAAGTAGTTCTGAAAGGAGAAATAAACTCAAGAATGCACATCCATAAAGGCTTATTAAATTCACAAATTATGACATTACACGAAGAAATTTGTACATCTCACTGTCAACCATGCTACACCTAGCAAATTATCAATGAGAACACACATCTCAAGAGTCACACTTCTTATTCTATTATTTCTTAAGATTTTTCCCCAAAAAAATAAAAATAAAAAATCGAAATTGTGCTTGGCCTATATTGATATTTTATGCAAGGAGTATTTTAACATAATTCATATATACGTTAACGTAATTGGAAAAAGAGGAAAGAAAAATGTTTCTTCGCAAAAAAGAGAAAAATGAGAGAACATCCCTCCCAATGAAAAACGATGACGACATCAAAGATACGATTAGATATCATGGTGAAGAATTAAACATTAACCATATAGAAATCAGAAGCAAAAGAGTTGACACTTACAGCCGCTTCGACATTTGCGGGAGATTCGTCGTTAGGACTTGAAAGCATCGATATAATGCTTAAAACTATACTTTCAACCTGCAGATTAAAATTATTGAGATCAATTTTTATTTTGTGGAATTGTAGTTGACATTAAAAGGCAAGTGTTTCATTGTGATTAAATGAAGTACTGTAAAATTAACAGACATTAGTTGACTATGATACAGAAGGAATAATAAACATTTATATTTAAACATTCCAAAGATGCCCAAGCAGCACAATTTCTTCAATCGAATAAATTGTAGAACAAGCTCTTTTGCACCTCTAAGATCTTATTTCAATGAAGCAAGCAAAAATATTTGACTTTAATCCTCAATATTCCCAACTCTGCTTCTCCTTACATTTTGACAACATATCTTCAGAAGATAAACAAAACAAAAATGTTCGCATGTGCATTCCTCTAAGCGTCTCCAATAGGACCTTTAAACGCAAAAACACAAAGTGCACTTTATTTAAAAAGTCAAAGCATAAAATTAAGCTCCAATAAGCTCTCTATTCTAACTTTTTGAAATAGAGAATAGGTTTTGGAGAGTCAAACCCAATCTCTACAATTAAATGGTCACATATTTTGATAATCATTTCTTGGTTGAATAAAATTGTATTTAAGTTCATTGGCCATTAAAATTTAAAAATATAAATATTAATCTCTAATGAGAGAATACATTAAGCAGCTGTAAGGTTTTGATTTTTGGAGAATTGATTTTGAGGAAAAGTGATTTTTTGAGAGACTGTGTGATTGAAGAGCAAGGAAGGTTATGAATTTAGGAGCAAAATCATCTTAACAGATACATGCGCGGTCGAAAATGAGTTTGGTAAGAATTGATTATGAGAAGGGGGGGGGAATCATACATGCTCTATATATTTCTTGAAGAATGCAAAATAAAGAGCTACAAACGGAGAGCTTGTTGGAAAAGTTATTAATTTTCTCTTTTTAAATTTAAATATACTACTTATTTGAAGGATATACTCTTTAAAAAATAATAAAGACTGTTGGGGATGCTCTAAAGACAAAACTTGACCACTAATTCTTCAATTTTTTCATTTTCTCGTTATAGCCAACATTCTTAGTTGTTCAACTTCCCTAAATCATTTTTGTAAAGGGATTTTAGACTCGCAGACTTCTCTGGTCAACACTACACATCAGAAATGCCAACACTTAATCTCTAACAAATTTACTATGTTTTAAAGCAATTCTGATAATTCTTGAAATTTAATGCGGAAAACTATTTTAATCAAATTAGTCAAGAGCATTAATAAATTGAGAAATATATAAGTTGAAGTAATTCAAGACCTACCAATGAACCATAATTTGATAGTTGTCTGATTAAAATGACCAGAAAAGAAAATTGCTGATGAAACATAATGATTGAAACATGAGAGGAAGGAATTATTTCTATCATACCGTATGGACAGGCGACCAACGCTCGCTAGCAAGTTCATAGCCATTTGGATCATCACCAGGAGGATGTAAAATTGAAATGCAAACCTTCCCATCTGAATAAACTGCATTTCATGTGAAGTTCCAAATAAATATGCTAAAAAACATAGAAGAATGATAAAGGAGATGGAGCATTCTTGTATTTGAAACTGTATGAACCATTAGGATGCCACATCTCTGAGGTAAATCTCACAGTCGGAGGACTCTGTGGGTAATTCTGGGGGAAGCTCATGATAGCATTGAAGAAACCACCCTCACTGCAAATGAGATTGTAAAAGAATAATGATCAGAAGTTGAATCATGCATCATTTATGAACTATCAGGAGATAGAAATATTGTAACTGCACATGCTGAATCATCTAACTTTTAAACCAAACAGTCGACTGGTTATACCACCACATGCAACAAAATGGGATAATACAAGGTCTGCTACTACTAGGTTCTTCCCATATGATACCAGAGAGAAGTACTAATAAAACTTTGCCAGCTTGACTTGATATTCCTTCATCTTAATTGGGATTTGGAATGATCAGAACAAAACGCCTATGGCAGGATTGTGCATTTTCTTTGTGAAATTTTATTTTTCCTTTTTAAGGTTTGTGAAGTGCTATTTTGAGAGACAACCGGATCACAACTCAATGATGAATTTTTGAAGTTTTCTATATTAGCTAAGTATTCCTAGTGATTCAGGGAGAAATTGTTTATTGGCACTATAGAGAAGATTTTTACAAATTAGAAAGTTCAGTTATGTAAACCAAGATAATGTGATTAAACCCAAGTCTCCAGAAAATAGAATTGTTATATAGAAAGATGAAATACAGAGTCGCCATCCAAAAACAGATTGAAACTCCTATAAGACCCTAGTTATAAACTGCTTATTCTGTATGTGCACCTAAGCTCCACAAATGGTTAAAAACATAAATCTACTACTGTAGTTATTTCCTATGTTTATCCAAATAACATAATATGATGAGAGATTTTGCCTCGCTTGTTCTTAAATGTTTTATGTAACTATTATCTTTTACATTGCGCATATATGCACAGTGAGTGAGTCTAATCAAATATACTTACTAGTTACAACCATTACTTTCAAAGGCAGCTTTCTCCTACGGACGGGAATAGACATATATCCACACCTTTAAACCTGTAACCAGTGGATGGTACTCTAGAGGTAATTTTGTTGTATGATATATTTTAAAGTATGCCATGCTCATTTTCTTATTACTTATTTTTACTGATCTTTCGTTCAATTTTGAGATTTTCCACTACTCATATGACTTTTCACGTGTGAAATCGCAAAGATTTTGCAGTCTTTTGGTTACGTTCTACATGTATGCCTTGGGAAAACAAGTGAATCCATTGAATGTTAAGGGACAATCTACTAATTAAGGTTCTTGAAATATCTCAATGCTCAAGCTAATTCTAAATAAGAAGCTGGTTCTTTAGAAACATATATAACTTTAGAAGTACTCGAAGCCCATTCTGTCTTTAAAACTTAAACAGACTCTAAACCTAGTTCTAGCCTAATTGAACTTGTAACGTGGATGAATTTTTAATTTTACTTAAAACACTAGAGGAACTACTTTGTACGAGGTACAGATGAGCTCCAAGTCTTGAGCTAGAGACCTCATTAAACATCAACACAGAGTTTAAAAACTTTGCCGCATTCCTTATTTACCAATTCGCATTGGATGACAATCGAGCAGCTAAGTCATCTGGTACTAGATATAATTATCATAGAGGTTGCAAAGGCACATCCTTCCCAGAAGACACTAGAATCCCGGTACAACTTAACAGATTTTACAATTAATGCATAAGTAGATACGTGTGCATATAAGATGACTCCAAACCCCTAATTTTGAATCTCTGATCAAGCGAACAAGTAAAGGCGCTTACTATAAAGTGTCTGGAGGCCCAATAATTGTCACGCTCCATTCAAAAAGGTTTTCTTCATCCAGCAAACCCGCCGAAAACCCATCAACTGGGTTTTTACACAGATCTGCAAAGAAAAAAATAAATAAATAAAGATCAACACCCACAAATTAACGGAAGATCCAAAAACACCAAAACCCAGTTTCCAATAACGACTCTAAGACAAAAAATAAAATTCCAGGTCTTGATTATTCAATACCTTTGAGCTGCTTCTGGAGGAGGAGGCAAGCTTGAGACGGTGCTGGTGCAGCCATCAAAGAAAGTAAAGGAGAATTCAGAAAACAGAAGGTTCCAGCGACCGACGAGATGAAGAAAGATAGAGAGATTCGGAGATTTTATAGATTATACTATGATGTGAGAAGTAATTATTATAATGGGTAAATTTCACAAAACGTCCCAGTCTTTGTAAAATATAGCAATTTTATCTCTATTCTTTTTCTTAACCTCTATGGTCCCATACATTTCAAAAACTCTTACCAAAGGTCCCATTGACATAATCCATTTATTTTAACTATTAAAATATTGACAAAATAACAATTTTACCCTTTCACAAGTAAATAAAGAAAAATTAAAAGAAAAAAGCAAAACAAATATTTTGCAAAAAATAAACAACAAATACTGTCTTTTAGTCCATCACTTCTATCTTTTCTAATCCAGTTCTCCCAGCACCTCCACCATGTCCACTACCAGTGCCGCTGCCATTTTCAACAGTAATATTAGGAAAGAAGCGCATCATTTTTTTGGTTTAATTAAGGGATCGTAACTCGTAAGGGTGAGGAGAGCCCACTATTATAATGTATTTACAATCATCAAATATTAATTTATTAAGATAAAAATAAAGAAATTTTTAGGAAGAAAAAAAAAATTAAAAGGGAGTGAGTAGAGAAAAGGTCAAAAATGGTAAGATTGCCATTTTATCAATATTTAGTGATTGAAATGGATTGATTATTATGGACCTTTTGGTGAAATTTTAAATCTTGGGAACCTCAGATGTTGAAAAAAGAATACTGATTAAATTATCCTATATTACAAAGGTTGGAACCTTCCATAAAATTTACCCTAATCGTGTAACTACTGCACAGAAGAGAGGTAAAAGGCAGAGACCAAATTCAGCTTTTTTCCTGTACGCTCGATTTTACTTTATTCGTATATATGTTTTCGAAGATTGCCTCAGCGCCAACAGGGTTTTCTGCTAATGTGAGCCCCAAAAAAAAAAAAATTGGTTTTCTATGAAAATTTTATTTATTTTTTACATGTTGATGTGATACGCATTTTTATCAATTCGAGTGTTTGATTATTAATCCTGATCAAGCGTCAGACGTCTGGCGCTGTAACGATGCTGACACCTGATCAAATCCAGTTTGATTCTAATTCTACTTTTTTTCTTTTGTTTCCTTTTTTTTCCCAATTATATGGGGCTATGTTAATCTTATACATAATAGGAGATCAACTTTTTTTCTAAAAATTAGTAGTGGGAATTTGTATAGTACAAGACATTCCATGTTAAATGTGAATATTTTTTTTAAATAATAGAAGGGGGAGACCGAGAATCAAAAAATTCAATTTTAATATGGAATGAGTTCGTTAACGATCATATAATTATACTCGACTACTATTCGATTTGTGTGATGCACAAGAATTGTGTTCAATAAAATATTTAATGCATTTTGTACACGGCTAGAAAAAGTTTATTTGTTATCCTTCATAAAAAAAATATTTATTGTATATAAATAGGGTTTTTAGATATTGTTATTCAAACCGTAAAAATCAACTAGCGCTCATTTAAATTTTGAAAAAAGTAAATGAAGACCACATCTGTGGTTGAAACTTGAAATGTTAAAGTCGTCCATCCTTATTACAAACAATACATCTATTTGTACATACAACTTTTGTTTAATTATATATATATATATATATACACATGTGGTCATGTAATGACTTTTGATTCGAACTTGATGTAATGCGTTGGAAATTGAGATCTTACTAAATGTCCTTTTACGTAAGAGTGACCCTATTTATCTAGACTGAAAATCGGTCTTCAATCTAGTTGGCATCACAACATTAGAGGATAAGTTGATATGTATAAATACATTGGGGTCCTCATTTATTCAATGTTCAATAAAGATATGACAACTAGATTGGAGACCCGTCTCCAATTTAGATAAATAGTATTATTTTTTGCGTAATGTATAGGAAAATGAGATATTGCCAAATGTCCTTTTGCGTAAGAAATGAAATAAGCTAGTTACCTACAAATAAACATTTTCAAAAACTGTTTTGATAACACTTGACTTTGAGGGTACATTGGTGTCTTAAGAGCATCTCCAATGGCAAGGGTGGAGGTGAAGGTGATGGAATAGAGAGATTGTGAGAAGATAATTATTTAAATTGAATGATGTGGTGGAAAGGGGTGTAGGGAAAAAAGATGGAAAAGTGAAAAAAATGAAATAGATAGATATAAATTTAAAAATAATTATAAAATAGAAGTGGAGAAGGTGGAGATAAATGTGTGGTTTTGGACCGTAGAGTTGACATTGGGAAAAAAAGTGAGGATAAAATAGTGTAAATGAGAGAAAAGTGATTAAAATAAAAAAAGAAAATTAAAAGAAAATAGGAAACTTATAGAGTCTACTTTATTTTTTTTTTTGTGTGTATGACCTTTTGGGGAAAACCTCTCCCTTTGGAGATGCTCGTGGCGGAGCTAGAGATTTACTATTGGTATGCACACTTCACAAATTAATCTGTCAGAAAATTTTGAACAATAAAATGTAGTTTCATTCTTTGATATGTTGTGAAAATTACATTATTATCAATTGTCAAAAACATCTGTGCAAACCTAAAACATAAACAACTATACAATAGTAAAATTTATGCACGTATAAATGTCATCACTAATAACACACAAGAAACATGGAGGAATTAGTGGCATACTATATTAATTAAATAAAATTTCTCTTTTGGTGAGATTGAGAAAACAATTAATTTTGTTATCATTGATAGTTCTCTTCAACTAGTTGGGGCAGAGCCAGATTTTCATTTCAGCACGTGTGTCATTTTCTACCTTGTAGATTGTCATTGTTCATGATAAATCGTATTTAAGGAGAAAAGTGATAGTTAATTTAGTTTATAGGTGATTCATTATTATTGTTCACGTCCAACTATATTTCGGGACAAAAAATAATAGGTAATTTGATGTACAAGTGATTCAATATTTTTTCTAAAGTATGTTACTCCTTATCAGTGACGAAAATTACTTCTAAATTTAGATGACTAGAATATATTTCAAAATTCGGAGGACTAGAATTTATAAGAAAAGTATACACTATACCTAAGAATAAATAGGAGTGTCATTTAAGGGTACATATGAATATCAGTTAGGGGCACATATGTAATGTAGTAGTTGAATAACTAATGGGTAGCCACAACTTTTCTTCTCCCTTGATGTATCACATCTACTAACCTCCTCGCCACAATATCTGCAACTTCTGATTTTCGCCGGAAACATTTATATACGTGCATACCTGGCATACCCCTCCCCTCCGCATCTGGGTGTCTTGGCATCATCATAGAAACAAGGTCGGTCATCAGTGGACAATACACATGTGACGAAAGACATTGACATCACAAATATAATAAGTCATAACATCTCTTTTACTATAAAATTGTACTATATTATTATCCGAGTTGCAAACAAGGGATTTACTTGTGAAAAGTAAAAGTGTTTCATATTTAATAATGTATAAGATAGTTACAAGATGACTACTTATAATAAAATAAGACAAACTTAAAATGTAACCCTAATAAGCTAAAATACCAAAAATACTCATAACAAAATATTTAATCAAATAATACTTCTAACACTTCCTATCAAACACATGATGGTCATCATCAAGAGTTTACCAAGAAGCAAATCAAAACACACTATTTTTGACACTTCATCTCCAAGTAGGGTTGAGGCGGGTCATGCAGTATATGAGCTCAACTTGACAATTCTTCGTCACAATAAGAGCAAACAACCGTCTAAGTGCATAGTCTTCATAATTGTGGAAAGAGATCCAAACTCAACAACTAATTTCATATATACTGGATACCAAAGTTGAGAAATAAGAAGAGAGAACCAAATGTCCAATTCTAGATATCAACTGGACCAAATTAGAGAGACAATTTCAAATATATGGACACTAATTCACATCGAGTTTCATCTCAAATTAACCACAAATAAAATCACTTTTAATCATATACAATGTATAAATTGGATACCCACTACTACCGCCAAAAAGCAAACAAATACTTCATTACCCACAATCCCAAGAAACCTCTCATCAAACTTGAACAGCGGCATCACAACAGAAAGAGATAATGCAGTTTGTGTTGGGAAAGAATTGTTGGGAAAGAATTGAAAAGACAATGAAAAAACGAAGAAATCAAAGACAATAACGGAAATAAAGGAAACAAAGGATTTTGTCGGATGAGCGGTGCAATGCTGCTCACCGGATAACGGAAACAACGATAGACCTAACCTAAAATCGAATGCTCTAATACCATATGAAAACTAAAAGTGTTTCATATTCAATAATGTATAAGATGATTACACGATGACTATTTATAATAAAATAAGACAAACCCTAAAATGTAACCATAATAAACTAAAGTACCAAAAATACCCATAACAAAAATATTTAACCAAATAATACTTCTAACATTACTGACACTCGTTCATTTTTGCTTGATATATTTGAAGCTATTTACCTTAATAGAAAATGAATTTGAATAGGAGTAGTAGTTGTTTGTTCATTCAAACAAGGTTGATGCCATATAACCATATATGTTTAAAGCTCGAGACCACCTCATTTTGCTTGCTGCTCTTCTAGTAAATGAAATGTCTAGTTAAGCGCGCATCATAGTGCCATTAACTTTATGTTTCCAGTATGAATGATTACCATGTAACTTGTTGTCTCCATGTCACGCGCCGCTAATTTTACAATATTTTCAAATATCCTCTAACAATTAACGAATTCCAAAGCGGAAGTTTCAATACAAATAGTAGGGGCTAGACGTATAAAATGAACAAAATTAAATTGCTTGTGTCTTTACAAGGCTAATTACACAAACTAACAAGTTGTTATATTTTAAAGAATCATTAAAACTTTGTTTTCCAATAAAATGCGAAAAATACAACAAGTTGTATTAATAGAAATATTTCATAGATTACCAACGCAAGTAAATTTAATCTAGTTAAAATAAATCATTGAGAAGCTATCATACTGAAAAGTAAGTTGTTAATTGCTAGAAATACACTTATAGAGAGGTAGGCACACTTATTAATACAAAAGGTATTAAATTCATAATTACCTTCGTAGTTACTTCAAAAATAGATTGTCACTACATGTACAACTCTACTTCCGGTCGCTAGCATACTCCAACTCATGGCTTGCCTTACTTTTCAAATATCCGATCTCAATCATTTACAAAATTGTAGAAAGAATGGAGTGAGTACGAAGTACTCAGTGAGTAACAAAACCCTTTAATTCACCTTTCATTTAAAAGATTCATTTTCGAGAAAACTATTCAATATACAAATTTTTTCAAATGAAGAAAAGGGTCCTGTCACTAGTTAAACTACTACCCGTAGTGCGCGCAAGGTTAATATCAATTCAATCTTGACCATGTATAATTAAGTGGATCTACATTTGAATCCCGGTTGACCTCTATTGGAATTCCAAACAAATAGCACTATCAATTCAATTCAAACAACATACTAATCTTTCATATTCTGGGACCATTGAATATGTCATAGTATGGGAACAATTAAAGTCAATCAATACAAAACGGGTAGAGTAAATCTAGTGATTCAAGTGCAATAAATCAATCTTTATTTTCAATGAATCAAAATCCATGTTCATCTCATGAAATACTTCAATCAAAATTCATACTTTTCATATCAAAACTCCATAAATGCTAAAAGGGAATCAAAGTATTAGTTACTCAATTTTTTAACTTGATTTTTCCAAAGATTCTTTAAGTTGTTGATAAATACCTTCGAAACCTTCATCTTCCTTGATCAAAGTGGTGTGTCAAGTTGGTTTTATTGTATATATATGAAGTGGAGTCTTTTCCAAATACAAAATTAGGTATTTGATAGGTTTTAAGGGTTGTATCTTGCCTCTTTACTAATTCTGACGAATTTTCTTTCTATATAAGGGGTTTGAGATCTATAAGAAGCAAGATAATTGCCTCTTGATAATTATAGATGTAAAAGAAATAGAGGAAAGCAAGATGAAGAGGTTAGGGTGAGTGAGAGGGTCGGCTAAGGGGTTGGGATTGAAGAAATTCCTTGAGCTAGTCCCCTATTTATACTCGTTAGAAAATATCCGGATTTAGTTGTTTTTAATAAAACTTTCAAGAGCCAATTCTATACTACAATAGTATCACAAAGGTCAAATTTAATTAATTATCAATTAACATAAATAATTTTAATACCTGTAAGTACACAGATTTGTCCAAGTGGAGCGATACATATATGTGAGGTTGTAGGACCAATCTCTGATACCATCTTCTAACTTTAATTCATTGTCAAAACATCTATCATGTTGTCAATAATCATCATTTTACAATTCGTAACAATCTTGTAATAATTTGAATATGATTACATTATCATATTTTAATTCAATTTGAGTGGCAAATTCTCAACTTTGAAGTTCAATACAATTCAATTTCTTGGTATTCATTCAAGTGATAAATCTTGTAATTTTACAATTTATACAATTCAATTTGATCACTTTGTCATAATCTTATAACATTTTAACTGGTGTGAGTTTAAGTTACTTTCACATCATTATTAAAGTGATGATTATTTTGCATAATTTGTTTATTGTAACATCCCCGTGAAAACTTAATTAAGATGTGTGGCTATTATTTTGACGATAATTGCTTGAATTACATTGAAGATCTCAAGGTTGATGTTCAAATGTCAATCAAAAAAAGAATTTGATTACTAATTGATATGAATCAAAAGTATAGTGACTTAATCACACGATAATACAAAGTATAAGGACTTCTAGAGCAATAAACGTGCAAATCTCACATCATCCCTTGAAGTGTACGGTTCCACGTCTCGCGACATGTCGTAACGTGGTTGGCGGAACTCAAAAGTTTATTAAAACTAACTAATTTCCAACTATTATAAATAGGCGATTGCTCTTCCGATCTCTTCCAAACACCCAACCAACCTCATTTCTTTCCCAAAGCTCTCAAAATTTCGTCCAAAATTAATAATGGTGGGAAAACACCAATAAAAACCTACCAAAATACCTATTTATATCTTGAAAAAGGCTCCTTGTCATATAGATAAATCATAACTCGAAAATTTAGCTTTAATTGAGGAATATCAAGGCTTTAATGACACTTGTCCAATTGGGCTTATTCGAGGAATATTTGAGGTGAGTAACACATGTCTTGACTCTCTTTATCTTGATACGCGTGTTTAAATGATTTTTGACATTCTTTGTGAGTAACACATATCTTGGCTCTCTATCTCTTCCCCCTCTTTGAGACTCATTCTTAACTTAAATCTCTTTGGTATTCAATACTTGACTATGCTTAATTGCTTCTTATGCTCCTATTATATTACTTTGACATTTGATACCTCAGTGTGCACACTTGATGAATGACTGTTCCTTGCATTTGGGCATCGCTAGTGGCGCTACATACGCCTTTTGCATTGTATTTGTATTGTTTTGCGGTATTATGACCTTGCTATGTGGTCTTTGTCATTTTGTATCTTTGAAATTTTATGACTTACTGGTAGATGCTAAAATAGTGATGTGCCCAAACTTTGTATCTTTGTCAACTTGTGATCTTTCTTGCATTGTTTTGCGTGGGCCAATACATATTGTTATTCACTGAGTACTTTGTACTCACTCCCCTCTTCTACAATCCTGCAGGTGTTGAATTATAAAAATTAAGAGCTTCGTGGCCGGATCGTCCCAAATGTGGAGAAGATACATGCATGTGATCGAGATTTCAGTGCGTAGTCGATGTTTCATTGTGAGTAGCCCACAATACACTTAATTATCAGAGTACGCAGCGAAAACATCTTAATACTTTCGAATTGTATTTGTAAAGTCTCACCCTCGATTTTCAATTGAAATATATATTTAAATGCTTCTATTACCGATATTACGAGATAATATAGTAATAAATTTGGGGGCGTGACACTCCACATACGTTGTTACGAGGAAGATCTAACTCATTAGATATTTGCACGTCGTTACTCGTTAGAAATTTACACGTCGTTACTCTTAAATCAATTATTATAATTATCAAAAATTTTGGGAATTTGTATGATCTTTTAAAAAATGATAGTCCTTTTATCATCACGACGTGGCATGCCAAATGTGTAAACGACTGGTGATAGATTATAATTGCTCAAAAATCTATATATTAATAAAAATAGAAGTAAAATTGAATCTTCATTGAAAAATATTCAATTTGGTTTTAGATTCTTATTTGAGAAAATCTTTTATTTTATTTTATTTTCTTACTTTATTTTCCTGTAGGTAAGTTTTATGGAACTATTTTTTTAAAATATGTATTGTTTATACTGTCGTATTAATATACGTAACCGTCCACTATTAATAACCATCAATTACCTTCTTTTTTTGTGTATAAACCCACTACTGTTATCTATATACCACAATTTGAATATTATTTTTTTCATTTTTTTAACTTTAATTTTCTTAAACCGTTTTAATATTGGTTAAAGTAATCGCTGACCACCTTATTAACCGTCAAGTCCTGTTATCCATAACTAATTACAATTCAAAATTGAAATTCATTATTTTGTAGTTAATTTTGTCTTTTATAGAACATATTGATCTATAATGGTTTCACGAGCTAAAATAGTTGTCACTAAGCTAAAGGACTTGAACAAAAGCATATCAAATTAGATTATTAAAGTTCAAGTTGCAAGAAAGTTTATTATTCCAACAAAGTTGATGAAATAGTCACTTGAAGTTTGGAAATGCTAGTTGTCAATATCGAGGTTACTTCTCAAAATTTATTTCCTATAATCTCTTCTTCTGCATATAATTTTATAATTTTAATATAATTTCTATTATTCATTCGTCACATAGGGATATAATTAACGCGACAGATAATATTCGCATATTTTAAAGTGTAATGAACAGATTCAGGAAAACATAGTTTACTACATCTCAAATTTGTTCGTGACTAATAATAGTGGAAATTTTGAAATTATTTCTCACATTTACCATCTCTGGTTTATGGCAATCACTAATGTAAATGCAGTTGGTGATAAGTCATTTCCATCGTCTATTTTAATTTCAAAACAGTTTCTGAAATTCAGAATATATTTTCTTCTGGTGCTCTTGGTCTATTTGGTAAGATAATGTATTTTTATTTTTTTAATACAAAGATTATGTATGTAATCTATGTGTTTCTAATTATATTTTTTATTTGTCTTTATATACTTTATTGGAAAGGTTACCACCAAATATCTTCTACAACGTCAGACAAGATAAGTAATTTTAAGACACGTTGAACTTGCTTTAGATTATTATAACTACTAATAAAAGTTAAGGTTAATTTATAGACTTAATTGTTCGCTGTTATGACTATTAATAAGAGTCAGGGTTAACCTCTTTTCGAGTACTCCTTAAAAAGTCAATATTTGATCCTGAATAGTTCTACGTAGCAATGTCTAGAGTTATGAGTTATCCCAATATGAAAAATATATACATGTGATAAGAAATTAAGAATGAGAAGTCAATTAGTGAAACATCGAATATTGTGTATAATGAGGTTTTCTAAAATTTTTAATAATATTAACAAAATATTTATTTTGGTAATATTGTTGCCCACTCCATTGCGAGATTTGCTTTCTTCAACTCATGTTCCTTCTCTTTTTGTGAATGTTTGCCAATTTGAGCGCGGAGATGTTGTTCACTTGGAAATGAAATGAATGTTTTATTTTCCCTCAAAAAAAAAAAAAGTAAATTATATTTTGTTTATTACTTTACTTCTATGTTGTTTAATTTCTTTATGTATTACTTTGTCATTTGTCAACAAAATTTAAGCACAGAAACAAATACTAGTTGTTCTTTTCAAGAAGAATAGGGTCTAAGATATATTTTAATTGTGTATGATATGCAGAAAGTATATATATAAATAGCATCTCTCCAAACCCATACCCAGTGGTTACTCTTGCAACATGCGCACGAATTAGCTGAATCTCGCGAGGCTATTTTTGCACTTTCCAGTACAAGTATTTTAAACGTGCTTTGTACGTTGTATGACAATATATAATATAATAGACAAAATTTAGAATAATAAAATAATTAGATTTGAATTTTTATAATTGTTGATAGTATTTAAATACTTACTTCTTCAATAAAAAAATTATAATCATTTTTGATTTTTTAAAACGTCTTATTTAAACAAATTTCTTATAAAATACTAATTTAAAGAGTTAATAATATAGTAGCTTTATATTTAATATTGTGGTTTTAATCTTGAAATTGAACTAAAGTTAACCACAATAAAAATAAAGAGTAATCTTGAAATTGAATTTAAATAATACACTAATTGGAATTAAGGAATAATGTGGGATTAGAAGTAAAAATAGAATTTGAAATTAAAAGAAAATCAAAATCGAGTTACAATTTACCACTATGAAATAATAGTTGAAATTGAAATCAACTACACTAAATACCACACTAAAGATTAATATAATATTATAAACACAAATTGTTTCAAGGAAAGTTTCACAATATATTAGTTTATTCATAATAATTGATTAATAAAAATGTAATAAATAGAGTATACTATTTTAGTTTTATAATATTTTATTTAATATATTGAGATTAATCAATAGAGGGCAATAAATGTAATGTAACAAGAAAGAAAGGGCAAATTAGAAAAAAAATAATAAGGATAAATGTGAAATCTAAATGTTTTAGCAGGATTCCATTTTATATATTAATGATATATATTTGAGGCGGTAACTTGCTCTAACCGTAAGCACCGTAAACACAACATCCACCACCGCAGAAAAGCCCTAACTACCGACGCAAGCCCGATTTCGCCACATCGAATTCACCATATTGCTCCAAATCATTGCGGATCTCCTCCTCTACGCATTCTTTTATTTGCCTTTTCCAACATTTCTGATATGGAGAAGGAGAAATCCCGTAGACACAGGGATTCCGACAGGCACCATCACCATCACTATCACCATCGTTCGAAGCATTCTGTCAACATTGAGAAATCAGATGAGCATAGGTATGAAAGAGAGGGGAGTAGAGATCGAGAACATCGGCACAGGCGTGAGAAATCGTATGAGAGGTCCTACGAGAGAGAGGACTCGATGGAGAGGAAGTTGTCGGAAAAGAGGAAAACTAGAGGGGAGAGTGAGGAAAGGAACGCTGAGAAGAGAGCTCGGTTTCAGAATAATGGGATTGCCACTGTAAGTTCCTATTTGCCCTTATCCAATGTTAGTCCTTCTTGTGTGTTTATATACTTGTGTTTGATGCTACTGTTAATCTATGTCACCTAGAGGTGAAACACTACGAAGGCTGCTTTGATTTCATGGGCACAAGGTACTCACATGTAAGGATGCATGTGCATCTGTGTAAATTGTCTGAGTTTTTGTAAAACCATAATTTTGTACCGGCAGGTATGTAGTATTTTCGGTTTTCTGTACTGCTTCTTTATGTTTATTATTATTGAATGTTAAAAGTCTGTGAAGTAGTCAATGATGCTGCTTTAATATATCTTATCTATGGAATCACATAATCATTTTAACTTTGAGAAAATCTGTCATTGTGGACAGAGGCAGTTAGGAGTTCTTAATCTACTAAAAGATTGTTGTTTCACTTTATACAAGAAGTTGTGGTCCTTACTTGGTCAGCTATAGGCTGTGTATTTGATTTTTAGATATAGCAATGTGCTCCTGGCTGGTTTTGTCTGTAGTGTACTGATGGAAAGATGGTGGTTTAATTCGATGGTGTTTAAGAAGGAGTTAGAACGTGGGTACGGGATAAATAAATCAATGGATAATCTTGGTCCTATTGAAAATACTAGTCAAAGTAAAGATCCGAATAGAAAAGCTAAAAATATTCATAGTTGGAGGGGTTGTGAAGGGGAAAAGAGGGTTTCTCGTAGGTTTCATATATCCACTTGCTGGATGGTTTAGTTGGAGGCTAGTGGTTGTGTTGGCATGTGCTTATCAAAATAGAACGTCAGTTGTTGTAATGTATGTATGGCATTTTCTATTGTTATATCATTCCAGGCTGGCACTTTCATGACGAGCAAAGAACGCCGAAGTATATCTGCTAGAAACAGATAGCACACATATAGATTTGATTTTTGTACACAGCAACATTTTCATGGCTGGTTCTGTTAATATTGTACTGATTGCTGGAGTTTTCCGTGTGAAAAAAGCCATGTTAAGTTTCATATCTACTGGTTGGTGTTCACGTTGGCATATGCTTATAAAATAGAATATCTGTTGTTGTACTGCATGGATTTTTTTATTTTTATTTATTTATTTTTTTTATTATTGTTATTATTTTTTTGGGGGGTGGGGGTGGGTAAATGCCTTCTATTG
Source organism: Nyctanthes arbor-tristis (assembly GCA_963692815.1). NCBI lineage: Eukaryota > Viridiplantae > Streptophyta > Magnoliopsida > Lamiales > Oleaceae > Nyctanthes > Nyctanthes arbor-tristis. The sequence continues at coordinate 26,251 of CAVNYN010235294.1, forward strand.
TTATATGTGATTCCCGTCTAGATATGTGAAATCACAGCATTGGGAACTCACTTTCATGACAAGAAAAAATGCCAAAAGTATCTACGAGTATCTTATTTCACAAAAGGTGCCCAAAGATATTTAGGAAATACTAATATGCATATGCATTATGTATTCATGAAGATAAGTTATGGATAAAACATCTAGGCTGTGTGGCTGGAGTATATTCAGTTCTTATGAAATACGGGGAAGATAAGTAAGTAACTTCAAAGATAATAGATGTGCTCTGGGGAAACTGAACTCTGAATCAAGATGTTGATAAATGATTTGAAGTCTATTAATTGTTACAGTAATTTGAGATTCAGTATCCTAGATTTTATTCACCTGTATTTTTGTTAAAACACCATAAGAGCTTCATTTTTTTTTTTGGCCTTTTTGTGGTTTTTTTTTTTTTTTTTTTTTTTTTTT
>CAVNYN010235300.1:919-11748 GCA_963692815.1 Nyctanthes arbor-tristis
TGTTTAAGCCCCCCCCCCCCCCCCGAATCTTCTCGATCGCAATCTACTTCCAATCTCCCTTTTCATCAATGTCAGAATATATGAAAGAATAAAGCCAATTTATGAATTTAAAGCTTAAGCGATTTCAAGTTTTACCATCAGTTGGAATCTTCATTTGGATGTGTAGATCATTTATATTTTGTATAGTGAAAAGCGACCACGGTACGGCAATCATGCCAAATTTTGTATACCCTTCGTCCCACAAAGATAGATCACTTATTAAGAGCATCTCCAACGGTGGGAGGTTATCTCCAAAGGTCATACACACAAAAAAATAAAATGAACCCTATATGTCTGCTATTTTCTTTTAATTTTCTTTTTTTTTTTAATCATTTTTCTCTCAGTTACACTACTTTATCCTCACATTTCTTTCCCAAGGTAAACCCTAAGGTCCAAAACCACACCTTCATCTCCACCTTCTCCACTACTATTTTATCATTATTTTTAAATTTCTATTTATCTCTCTCATCTTTTTCACTTTACCCTCCTTTTTTTCTTACATCTCTCCACCCACTTATTCAATTTAAATAATTATCTCCTCTCAATCTCTCTTCTCTATCACCTTCACCTTTGCCATTAGAGATGCTCTAAATGGAGCATGCATTTTAGTTTTTTGTTTTCATGTTTTGCCCCTAATTGATCATCCATACCAACTATCAATACAATTCAATATTAATGATACATGACGGTATAAATGGAAAATACATATAAAATTAATTATCTCAACTATATTAAAAATAATTTCTTAATTCGTGTGAAATTAGCTACCCATCAATCTTTGTGGGGGTGGAGGGAGTATTTTGAAAAAGAAAAATACTTCTCTCCTACTGTTGCCAAATATTGGCATTTTGAAAGAGAAAACTGAATATTTCCTATTACATAGATATGTCCTCCATATACAAGGTGAACATTATACCTATCGTGTCACCGTGACTAGCTGGTGGATTGGAACAAATAGATGATATGCCATTGAAGAATAATTTTAAACATTTTTTTTAATCCTTTAATATTCTTATATTGCTGTAAATTTGAAAAAATTGGTTTATGTATTATAACGATATTCTGTCATTGCAGCAAATTTGAAATTTTGGCTTTATGTATTAGAAATATATTGTTTTTTATGTCATGCCAAATAAAAGAATTTATAAATCATTTTATGCTTGACTTCATTTATTGACAAGATATTAAGACTTGAGAAATAAACAAGTATAAATACTCAATTATTAATTGATTGTTTATGTTGCTATTCATATAATTTTTACATGATTCTCATTTATTTCAAGTTCAGATTAAAAATATAGCTAGATGTCAATTTGTCTTTCTTTTTCTGTATGTACTCATTCACTAAGAGAATTTCATATTTTTAGATAATTCTGTGTATTCTATCAGCATCATGGATTTATTTAAAAAAAAAAATGTTCGTAGAAAAGTGTTAAGAGTCGCCTATGTTTTAAGTTCCTAAGTAAACAAATTTTTATTTTTTATTTATATTTTTTTGTTAGAAGGGTAAACAATTTCTTTGTGTGTAATATATTACTATTAAACAATGCACTTTCTATACAGTCAGGCTCCATGTATGAAACTCAACTGCCAATAAAAAATCACCACGTTTTATTGGTAGTCGAGCTTCATACACAGAGTCCTATTTGACTTCATGAAAATCAAATCAAACAAAACCCATTTGAGTCACTATTTCAAGTATTGCCTTTTTTCTTTCTTTCCTTCTTTCTTTTTCTTTTCCTTTCTTTTTTTCCTTTTTTTTTTTTTTTGGAAAAAAATACTTTTCTACTCATTGTCAATTTATATGACATTGTTGAAAATACATGCTTACACGACACGAGTGATAATTCTAATTATATGAAAATATCAACTTTAATTTCCAGGAGCACCAATTCGTAGAACACTATTTTTACAGAGAATTCAAGAATCAGTCCCAACATTATCCACTACACACCAAAATATGCATTCACTCAGTGAAAAATTTCCAATACTCCTGACAATTGAAAATTACTGCACAGATACAATGGTCCTCTTATCCGAGAGGACTTCGTAAAAATTTTCCCAATCACTAGATACGTATGATTGCCACTTATGAAGATCCGTACAATACCGTTTATTTAATACACATCAAAGAAACCACTACTCTCATCATAATAATTGCGCTATAAGAAAAATGTCAGAGACAGTAGATATTATATCCCATATGGATATTCAGAAAAGGAATTCAGTCATTCTCAAATTCATTCTAAGCATGGAACCACCAGCTATGAACAAATAGCAGATAGCATCAGATTACATACAAGGAATTTTTGTAGCAACTGATCATATATAGGGTTGCTTCCCATCTTTTCCTTCACAAAGTATATATTTTTCTCCTAGATAACCCTTTCACAATCAGCAGTTACCAAATGCAGACACCTGTGAGTGAATCTTCACCCTCGATACTCCTCATATCTGCTACGATGATTTTCAAAATATGCTGGAACAGAGAAAGAATGCAAGGATTGTTCAGTAGACACAACTTGAACAAAATACAAGAAGTTGAGCCAAAGACCGAAATCAATTTGTAATTATCAGTATGTACGGAAATGGCTAAATCATGGTCCTCCATCTTTGGAGGGAACCCTCAGCGGGAAAAGGTGCAGAGTATAAATTTTGTGCTTCATTACTAGTAGAAGCACATTACAAATGCATTTCAGACTAATCCCAATTGTGCCTTAATGTTTATCTACGTAATCAAACAGCATACCAGAAATAATGAAATGGTTCTAATTAATTTTGTGGTTCCCAAGAGGCTAGAGTCAATCAAATGTTTGCCATCTCAGGAAAATTAGAGAAAAAATAGTACGTAAAGGGTAATTCAAAAATTTATCAAAGAAATGTAGCATGCCTGGAACACGTGAGGCGTAACGAGCCAACTGCAGCTAAGTATTTGAATGCACTACTTCCATTCAACATCTTAAAAAGCAGAAACTCACCTCAGATAGCTTTAAAAAAATCTCCTCCCTGTATTACGATCACCATCAACATTGTCTTCACCAAATCGGCTCCCCCTCGGACTCTGTCTAGAATTAGAATCACCAAATCCACTAGAACGGCCTGAACCAAAATCTCCGAAACCACCTGAGTGGCTTGGACCACCAGGGTTTCCAAAGCCACTGTTCCGAATTGAACCACCTAGGTCCCCGAAACCACCTGAACGGCCAGACCCAAAACCACCAAAATTGTCCGAGCGACCTGAACTTGGTCCACCAAATCCGCCGCCTGATCGACCAAAACCAGATCCACTGGAACGACCACCCCTAGGATTACCATAACCACCAGAACGGCCAAATCCTGAATCACCAAACCGACCACCTCTTGTGTTCCTATCAAAACCAAAACTACTGCTACCACGATCCATGTCACTGTACAAGTCCAGAGCTCCATCTTCAACTTTAACCCTTGGAAGCTAACACATCAAGTTAATTAAAAGCAAGTTAGTATGATATGATTTAACCGCACATTGGAAACAAGGTGGATTCTGAATCTGTTTGGTGCGTTTGTATCCCATGGTTGCTCAATTTGAATGTCCAGCAGGAAGTAATACTCAAAAGAACAAGGCATGTATCAATATACTTTGTTACAAACCAGTTTCAACACCCACCAAAAATTATAGAACCAATACTATACAAGGAAATCAGCGCAATAATTAACCTTAACAGGCAGCAAAAACCTTACCTCAACAAACCTGCATCCAACATCACGTTCTATTGCCTTGACATCCCTGGACTGGTGGGATGAATAGACTAGAATTGCAGTACCTGTTTTCCCAGCACGACCAGTTCGCCCAGATCGATGAACAAAAATCTCTGAAGAGTTTGGAAGTTCATAATGTATAACCTGAACAAAGAAAATTCAATCTGAATCTCGATACAAGTCAAACCAATACAGAACAGTGCACAATTAAAAAAGAAACCGCATTAGCCATCACTATAAACCACTAGGCATGGAAAAAAAACACATCTGCACCTCAAATGATTAAGAATTGTAAATCTCTGAAACATCATTTTACCAATAAACATGTCATTTTACATAGATACACAGTGCGACAACAAGGGAAAAATTAGTATAGTGCATTTCATCATCACTGTTTAGAATAAAGAGCCACCACTGAACTCAACTTGAGGATGGGTCAAAGATCTGTTAAGATGTGCTCAGACAATTATCACCTCCATAATAGAGTAGTATGCTATTAATCATAGGCCAAGTGAAGCAATAAGGCTATAAATGATATACATTAAAAAAGAGGCATTTCATCTATTGTCTTTATTTATTAACTTTTAGACTTTTACCATGTGAAAGCATGCTTTAAAGGTGCAATCAGGTATCAAAATAACATGATGAAAGCATCATTATACACGCACCAGATCCACATTTGGGACATCAAGTCCACGAGCCGCTACATCAGTGGCCACTAAAACATTGAAGCGCCCATCTCGGAAACCAGACAGAGTTCTTTCCCTTTGGTTTTGAGAGATATCACCATGCAAGGCTTCAACATCTAAAGTTTCTTTGCATAGCATATGCTAAACGATCAGCATCGCGCTTTGTTTGGGTAAAAACAATACATTTGCCTCCTTTTCCATGGTCCTGATAACAAGTACACAGCACTGTCGTCAGATGAGGAAGTTGATTAAGGAAATAAAATAGAGATCAAAGAAATCAAAGCAGTATCCAGATTGAATATACAATTGGAGAGTGCGCACTATAATCTGTAAATTCATACGGTTATTAGTGATCCAATAGCTGCTGGTTTCTCGCGTATCTCTGATGCAATTGCATACAAGCTAATCCCATCTGCTAATTTCTGATCGGAGTCTCCCACCTGCAGTACATATTTGAAGCCAATAAGTTCAAGTTGTAAACAATCAATTGACCAGAAAGAACACAACAGAAACCACTATAACTCCAGCATAATGAAGAAGTTTTTGTTTTAACAGAGGGATGTAGACTCTTACAAGATCAACAGTAATAGGATTCTTTAAGAACTTTTGTGTAAGTTTCAATATCCATTTAGGCATGGTAGCTGAAAACATCATGGTCTGGTGTTTCTGCGTCATATATCCCAAGATAGTCTCAACATCATCAGCAAATCCCACATTAAGCATTTGATCGGCTTCATCCAGAACAGTAAACCGCACTTCGGATAAATTTAAAGCACCCCTCTTAATCAAATCAATTACTCGTCCAGGGGTGCCAACAATAATATCTACGCCTCTGTCAAGAGTACTCATTTGGCGTGTAATCGGTACACCACCATAAACGCATAGAGTATCTAAGATGGGAGCAGATTCACAGAATTCTTTATCCACTTGGCGTGCAAGTTCTCGAGTTGGTGCCAATACTAGGGCCAAAGGATTTCGTCCTCGTCTGGAGGATGCCACCCAAAAAAAAAAAAAAAGAAGGAAATATTTATCTCTTGAAGGAACTTCACAGTTTTCAATATTATCCATTCAACTAAGGATGTAAATGAGTAATTATTATCAAAGAGAACAAACCCATGCTTCTCATTGTACTGAATGATCTTATCCATAATTGGGATGCCAAAAGCTAATGTTTTCCCAGTTCCTGTTCTTGCTCGACCTATCATGTCACGGCCCTGCATTGCTGGTTCCAGAACAGCTCTCTGTATAAAGAGATTGTAAATGAAGCCTACCATTACGGCTCAAAAGAGGGGAGAATGGAAAGGTAAAATAAGCAAGTAGGTTTTCATCTACATAAAAAAAGAGCAATAAGAGTCCTCGATTTAATTTCCCTTTTCCAGACCAAAGAGTTTAGTACTATCTGCATGACTAACAACGTCAACCAAAAGCATCACGCATTTCAAAGACAAAGCACAAGAAAATGTTAACAGCCAATAGATTCAGCCCCTTACATATTACGATAATTTTTAAATTTCCAGTTGCAAAATAAAAATTGATTTTTTTCCTTTACAAAAAAATACATAATTTCACCACCAATCAGACCTGAATGGGGAATAATCTAGTGATACCCTTACGGGCCAGAGTGGAAACAATCTCTTGCGAAATACCAAGCTTTGAGATCTCAAGCCCATCATCTCCATCCCCAGTCGACGCCCTCCTTTCATCCGGATCAGAAAAGTCCGCCACTGCGTACTCCGCCCGCAACGCGCTCCGGCCTGCATGAAAGCATCTCCTAGCTGAAAACAACGGTGCAAATGAAGAAGAAGACACTCCCGCCGTCACCGTTGGAGTGGTTACAAAATTGTGAATTCGGGGTGAAACAAGTGCATTTCTGGAAATCAATTTCTCCGCGAAGAGATTGCTTAATGCAGTGAGGACTAGCCTTTTGGATGAGGAAGATCTCCTCAGCAGAATTAAGCTACTCATATTCGATTTCTTTCTACCTTTTTTTTTTTTTTTTTTTTTGTTCAAGGGAGAAGAAAGAAAGCGGGATCAAACCCTAAGGGTTTAGGGTTTACGAAATGGGGGGACGAAGGCGGTTGGTTACGGGGGTTAGATATTTTTGGCTTGGATAAGAAAAATTAAAATTAAATAAAAAATAAATATAGAAAGGTCAAAAGGTTGACCAGATAAAAGCATTATACCTAGTCCTAGTACCAGCGACAAGTTCCGGTTAGCATATTGTGTTTTGTATGTTTGAAATTGAAGATAGAAATTTTAATGCCACGAATTTAGCTTGATGAATTTCTCTTATTACTTGAGTTAAATTTGCATAGCCTCACCATTGTGGAAACACATTTTAATATTTATGCGTTATTCTCTACAACTTATTTTTACACAATCAAAAAACTCAACAATTCAAACTCACACTGACTATATATTCTCACTTTTTCATAATTCCTCATAATCTCTCTCTATTTTTCATTACACATTTTAAACAACAATCTCTCTTTTGTTCCCCTAAAAAGCTAAAATTTTAACTACAAAGAACTTAATTTAATGGTTAGTTGTATGTTATGTCTTTTTTTTTTTAAGGGTACTGTGCAATAGCGCCGAGAAGCAAATTGTATTCAGGAGACGATAGGGAGTCGAATATTGTAAGATACTCTGAATTTTTACTTCTATTGAAGTCAAACAGGCTTATTTTAGATAAAATAAAATTTTAACTAAATTGAAATTATATTGAAAGTTGATTTTTTTATAAATATAAATATACTGCCAATTTCATCAATATTGCATGTAATAATAGCCTTTTGCAAACTGCCTTGGTTGAAGAAAAGGAAAAAAATACAGGAAATTGGAATTTCTATAAATTGTCCCAAAAAAAAAAAAACAGAAAGAAAGAAAGAAAAAACCTTTCTTGTTCTCCATCAAACTTGTTCATCAAGCAACTTGGACCTTGCTCCCTAAGCAAACTTGCTTCCTAATCCCTATAATCTAGTTGACATACTTATCCGTCAAACAAATCACATTGTTTTTGTGTATAACATTCATCCCTACAAATAATAAATTTTTATATGATAACTAGATTTATTTCATTTAAGAGTAGTTATTTTATTAGAAAATCCATTAATTATTGATTAATAGTAGTTTTATGACACTTTCCGTCCATACAACAAGATTACCTGAAGCACCCCCTAAAAGTGTTAAAAGAATTTTCGTATATTGTTGTTGAATAATAATAACAAACTAGAAAGAACACCAATGTCAAGTCGCCTGATGAATTTTTGTTGGAACGTCGTTTTCATGCCACATGATTGCACATTCACGCCTATTGTGCATGTCGGGTGGTGTCCTAGTCTAGAGCACCTTGCCAAAAATAACGTTAAAATTGCTTACACTTCTCTTCCCTTTTTGGTATCATTTAAACACTACGTTCCGGGGAAAAGATATCAAAATGAAAATAACCTCCGTCTGACAGTATTCTGCAATACCACCATAGGTTGAATTCCCCACCAAAAATTTTTTTGAAACCTCAATGCACCAATGCATGTTTCCGGATGAGAAAAATAGAACAAATTATTGACTGACCGCCTTCAAATCGACAACTTCCTGTTTGCTATTAAGGGTTGATACACCAAGATGCAACCACACATTGGTAAATTACGGGAAACTAACCGTAGGCAGCTCATACTTCAAATGTTAATGTCGACGAATCCAAAACGAAGTGTCTTATTTGTAATACAAGCACTGTTTCTTAAGCAAGAAAACACGGTAGTACATGTAAAATAACACAACATAGTATCATAATTAAGTTCTCCATTAGACGAAATGGGAAGAGTACAAACACCATCCTGAAGCTTTGATCATTCATTGGGAAATCTTTTGATTTCCTCAGTTTCTCACAAAGCTATCAGCTTTTCATGTTTTAAGCAATTCCCATCTTACAACACTCAAGGATTATATACGAGAGATCAATAGAGGAACCGAGATGGGGCTATCATCACCCATGACGGGCTGGAACAGATCCAACTCTCCATACCGCTCTAGTACCCGCATTCGGCAGTCCTCGGCAGCCATTAATCCAGTGGAGTATGCTCCATGTACTGACCCAGGGTATTCAGTACTTGTAGCTTCCCCAGCAAAAAATAGGTTGTCTACAGGAATTCTTAGCTTGTCATATAGATCATGAGGTTTCCCTACAGTGTCATAGCTGTAGGAGCCCAGTGAGTTCTTGTCTGTGCCCCAATGAGAAACAACATGGTGAATCTGCATTATACCCAGGGAGATGGAGGTGTTAGAAACTGATTGTTTATGGCAGGCATAGGAAGCTACTGATTTCCAGTTGCTTTTGTTCAGTAATGTTATCAAGACAGTATGCACCGTCCAACTAAGAAAGTAATAATAAGTTCAATGAATTGACAGTTACTAGGTCAAGAGTATATGAAATCCCTCTTCATGTTGTTGTGTAATGAATGTAGGTACGTCTGACTGCCATCATAGTTATATAAGAAGCAATGCAAGGCTCTACAAAAATGGATAACTACAGAAACTTCAGTTGATGCTTTTCCATCACAGAAGAAACCAAAAGAATGAACACAAATAAGTAGAATACAACACTTTTTTTAGGTCCTTCTATGGTAAAGCAGAATAGACTAAAATCAAAAGGATTCCCTGACTTTTAATGCTAAATAATCATCACATGTTCCAAAACTTGTCGCAACACAGATGCAACGGTATGTTAACAATTGATGTTCGTCATTTTGTCCAAGGATCCGTCAACGTGTCAATTTCTCCTTCACCATCTACAGCCATATATCCTACTCTATTTTAGCACAATTAATAGTTAGACAATGTATGGCTTGAATGTAATGTATCAAATATGTAGCACGTTACAGCATAAAGATTATAACTGAGTATGTGCCATGTCCTTCTAAGAACAATGACAATAAAGACAATAGTGGGGTTAGTTATTTATTAGGTACTTAGATTTGGTAATAAAAAACAGAAAAGAAACCAGCGATGATATGGACAGAAAGGAAAAAAATTTTACAGGGATTCTAGAGCAGGTTGTAAGAATGAAAGAGTGTTGCATGAATTCTACGTGATAGGGATAATGTTAAAAATAGAAGTTCTACAACGTTACTGTTAAGTCTACAGAATGGTTATGAGGACCTGCTATCAGTTAAGGTAATAGATACAACGAAATATAGGTCAAAACAATAGAAGATAAATCAAAGAAATAGCGAGAGAAGCTCCTATTGACTAGAGTGATTTTACTGTATTATATCTTCCAATCATATGCAGCAATGAAAATGGAATGGAGAAAATGATAGGTGCAGCCACCACCAAAATTTATCCGCAATAAGGTTCAGTCTGTCCTGGTGACTTTATATAAACACAAGCATAGCGCAGATGAATGTGCATTTGTGTCTGTGTTGTGCGTAAATGCACACACGGGATTTACAGAAGCACAACAAATAGTCTCCGGTACAGAAGTATTCATAACAGTTATTAAGTTGCATAAAATGTAACCATACCGGTGCAGAAGCATTTGGAAGGATTCTTTTAAGTTGCATGAAAGCAAAATTAGCAGCATTCTCATCTGACATTTTCTCTATGTCACGGGCTAGTTGTCCTGCCGGCATGTAAACAAGGACAGAATGTCCAGTAGCCTTGTGTAGGTTAAGAAAATAACTGCACTCGTAGGACGTTTTGGCAACAACTCCCAAGAACTCTACATTGGGCCAAAACACCTTCTCAAAGTGCAAAATAATCTTGTTTTCAATCCCAACCCCAAGGTCACTAATTGCTTCTTCTTTCCATTCAGGTAACCTTGGCTCAAATTCGATGCAATTTGATTTTAGAACACCAAGAGGAACAGCAACAATGGCAGCATCAGCTATAAATTTTTTCTCATCTTCAACTGTTACTTTCACTCCATTGTAACGTCTAACAATTTTTGTAACTCTAAGGATAGCACCAAAAAGAAAAAGGGCCACAAGTTAATTATTCAGCTAGGTATGTGCAGAAAATGGAGTAATGCTCAGAAAATAACTCTTTCTCACCTATGACCCAGACGGATGTCTAGACCTTTAGCTAGTGTATTAATGACAGGAAGATAGCCCCGGACCATAAGCCCATGCCCACCTGGAAGCAATTCTTCCTGTGAATTAAAGAGCAAAAGAAAAAAAAACTGAGACAATGCAGAAAATAACAATCCAGATCCTCCAGTTGGTCCCAGGCTACTTTTTTTCAGTATGTATCCAACTCATATTACAAACAAGTTTTTTAAGAGTTTGCATCAAAGAAAAGATAGAATGCCGAAGTCACTGGGGAACCATTAATATGTTCCAAGAAAGAATACAGATTCGTGATCGTAGA
>CAVNYN010235307.1:0-31473 GCA_963692815.1 Nyctanthes arbor-tristis
GTGGTGAAGTTGTGAGTTCCAAGTTCATACAAATCTTGAAGAAAACTTTCAAAAATAATTTACTTCTACATAACTTGCTTTATTCTTGTTTTTAGTTATTTATTTGTTTTTCCAACAAATCCAAATTTTGATTGTTTCAACTAGAGTGTGAGTTGGGTATTCAATACTTAAATCTTTCCTCGTGGGATGACAACCCGGACTCATAATCCACTTTATTACTTGTTCAACCCGTACACTTGTAGATTGCACACATATTTTAATGAACACAAACTATGATGAGATCCGAAGAAGCCAAAGTTTGGTTCGTGTACCAGTGGGCCCCGTTATATGATCAAAGGCCAAAGAGATTCGGGAGTCAACGGAGGGATTAGTACATCTTATAAATCAAGCTCAATTGGGAGAAGCATTGAAGGCCGGATTTGATTTGGATGCAATAAAGCCAAGAGCAATCATTTTGATTGGAGCAAGGACCAATCATGCAAAAGAAATGGAGTTTTTAGGGGGGGTTAAAAAAGCGATTAAGGAAGCTAAACGACCAAAAAAGGGCAATTTTTTAAAGTTCTACATGGCTACACGTCATCGCCCATATGGTAGCACCGTGGTTCCAATTTTGGACAGATTTTGGCAAATTGTTTGGTACAGGTGCACCATAGGAGTGGTGTGCCCGCACCAGTGATAAGTGTTTAATTATCTTTTTTAATTCCTTCATATTAGTAGTTTATTATGTGTTTTATTAGAGTAGAATGATTAATTATGTCTGATTTGTTTATTTATTGTAGGATTAAAGAAAAAAACAAAAAAAGAATGAAGTTTGGATGTGGTTTGCAAGAATTTTGGGAGCTTGGGGCCAAGATGTCAGGAAGTCAAAAAAATAAGGGCCAAAAGGAAAGGAAAAGATTAAAAAAAAAAAGAAGAAAACATTACTGTGCGGCACCAAAGCGACCGAGAAGTAGCAGCACGGCAGAAGGTTCCGTGCGGGCGCATGCCGTGTTGGTGCGCCCGCACGATGAGACCAGTAGCCCAGTAGATTTTCAGTGCGGCAACACGGATGGTCTGTGCGGCCGCATGGCTTCCTACGTGTGAATGTTTGAGTTTTTTTCCTATTTCTTTAGTATTCTTGTTACGATAAAACTCTTGCACGGTTTTTATTCTTTTCTTAGGGGTTTCAGATCTTATAAAAAGGGGTCTAGCCTACACCCCATACCACCCCCGATATACATTCATACATTACATTACTTTGTTTCTTGAGGTTTTACATAGAAGTTTAGTTCGGTTTTTGAGTTGACGCTTTGGTTCGAAGAATATTAGTGCAACCATTCTTCTTCTCCAGCTTTATTCATCAAAACCCGATGATGGATTCCTACTCTCTTGTGCTTTATTTTATTAATTCTATGAGTAGCTAAACTTCTTTTCTTGGGATGAGCAATGTAGCCCCGTTGTGACCCTAGTTGTTTGTTTGTTGATTCAATGCCTAAAAAGTTGATTTCTAGTTAATTCTTTATCGTTGTTTTGTATGGCTTTCACTTATTTGGCGCGCGAATTTGTGAATGTTTATTGGTTTGTGTTGAACTTGAGAGAGTAATGCATGAATTAGATTAGGTGATATAGGACATTATTTTAGACAAAACAAAGAGATTTACTTATGGTTAGTGCGGTCACGTGAATTGAACTTCGGGGATATTTGCATGAGTTTCTTGTGATTTAATGCACTTAAGAGGGTTGTTAATGTGCTCACTTAGAGATAGGTGAGGGGGCCTAATTTAGAGGATTAACTAGTTTCGAGAGGAGTAGTTAATTAATTACGTGAAACTTGATTGTTAACTATGATTGATTTTATAGGCATGATGGATTTTTGTTTCGTGAAGCTAAACCTTGTGTGCCTAATTGTTCCACGAGAGAGTTGCTTGTTAGAGAAGCCCATCGGGGAGGATTAATGGGACACTTTGGGGTGAAAAGGACTTTAGAAATTTTGCAAGAACATTTCTTTTGGCCTAAAATGAAAAGGGATTTAGAAAGGGTGTGTTCTAAATGCATAACTTGTAAGAAAGCCAAGTCTAGAGTTTTGCCTCAATACATACACTCCTTTACCCATCCTTAATGAACCTTGGACCGAGATTTCAATGTATTTTGTTTTAGGGTTACCTAGGTCTAAGAAAGGGAGTGACACAATTTTTGTTGCTGTGGATAGGTTTAGTAAGATGGCACACTTCATTCCGTATCGTAAAACGGATGATGCCACTTATTTTGCCGACCTATTATTTAAAGAAATTGTTAGGCTACATGGAGTTTTTAGGAGTATAGTGTTGGATCAAGATGTAAAGTTCCTTAGCCATTTTTGGAAGCTTTTGTGGGGTAAAATGGGGACCAAGCTCTTATTTTCAACTACTAGTCACCCTCAAACCGATGGCCTAACCGAGGTGGTAAATAAGACATTGACACAACTTTTACAAACTATCATTAGGAACAATTTGAAAAGTTGGGAGGAGAGTTTGCCTTTTATCTAGTTTGCTTATAATAGGAGTGTGCATTCTACTATCAAATTTTCTCCTTTTGAAATTGTTTACGGTTTTAATCCTTTGACTCCTTTGGATTTGATGCCTTTACCTGTTGATGAAAGAAAAAGCTTAGATGGAAAGAAGAAATATGAATTGGTGAAAGCTCTTCATGAAAAGGTTAATTGTCAAATAGAAAAGAAAAATGAGCAATATGGTTCTCAAGCTAACAATGGGAGAAAGCATGTCACTTTTGAGCCGAAAGATTGGGTGTGGCTTCACTTGAGGAAGGAGAGGTTTCCCAACCAAAGGAAATCCAAGCTACAAGCCCGTGGTGATGGTCCATTTTAAGTTATCGAGAAAATCAATGATAATTCATACAAGCTCGATCTTCTAGGTCAGTATGGTGTTTCCACCACTTTTAATATTTATGATTTATCTCTTTTTGTTATAGGTAACAATTTGAGGGTGAATCCTTCTCAAGAGGGAGGGGATGATGAGATCTAAGGAAGCCAAAATTTTGTTCGTGTACCGGTAGACCCCGTTACTCAATCAAAGGCCAAAGAAATTCAAGAGTCAATGGCGGGATTAGTACAACATCTTATTAATCAAGCTCAAATGGGAGATGCATTGAAGGCCGGATTTGATTTGGATGCAATAAAGCCAAGAGAAATCATTTTGATTGGAGCAAGGACCCATATGCAAAAGAAATAGAGTTTGGGGGTTAAAAGAGCGATTCAGGAAGCTAAAGGACCAAAAAGGGCAATTTTTTGAAGTTCTTTGTGGCCGCACATCATTACCTATAAGGCCACACCGTGGTTCCAATTCTGGGTAGATTTTGGCAGAATGTTTGGTCAACAAGAGTGGTGCGCCCACACCAGCAAGGGTAGTTTTCACCTGAGTTTTGAACCTTCTTTTGTCTTGTTTTTTTTTTTCTTATTTCCTTGTAATTTTTTGGGCTCCAAGACACATCCACTATATATAGGACCTTTTTATTTTCATCTAGGGCTGGCTTGTTTCTTGTAAGACTTTGTGGAGGCTACCAAAAATGCTCGTCCATTACAATGTTCTCCTTTGAACGTAATGAACTTCAAGGGTTGATTTCTCTTGATATTTTAATCCTATATCTTGAGTGCTATCATTCTATTACTCTTGGGGGATTTAGGGTTCATTTCCTAGGTTTTACTTGAGTTAGCTTGGTTGAGTTCAAGATCAAATCTACCAATCTGTAGCTTTCTTGAGAGATTGCCATTCATTGTGGGATTTCTTAGGGATTCACATCAAACTACATCATCCCTACCTACACGATAATAGCTCAAAACTTTGAATCTAATTGGCAATTGCATGGACTGATCATTCATCAATAATGACGTAATGATTTTGTGTGTGTGGTGGAAAGGTATAAAGAACGATTGTGAAAGTGTGCAGATTTGTTTTTGTGTGGAGAATATGTGTTGGTATCTCTTTTTAGTTTAAAACATGCTCTTATAATAACATTGCACTTTTCAAATTGTTTTGAGTTTTTAGATTGTTCTTGTTGACCGGGCTTAGCTTGAATCCACTATATCTAGATACTGTGCTAATTTATGGTAGGCAAATGCCGTGTCTTTATATTGTTATGGAGGGTTAGGACACAGGTTTCGATAGCTATTTTGACAATAAGATTTCAGTGGACTATAGTCGAAATCCGCAGTCATCCTTTTCCCCAGTCACTATTTTGAAAGGTGTGGTCAGATTTGGATAGAAAGGGAAACTCAGGCCAAGATATATTGGACCTTTTGCGATTATTGAAAGGGTTGGTGACGTGGCTTACAAGCTAGCCTTACCATCTGACCTTTCAACGGTGCATAATGTGTTTCATGTCTCAATGTTGACGAAATATGTTCATGATCCGACTCATGTTATCAGTCACTCATCATTGGATGTTAATAAGGATATGACATATGAGGAAATTGCAGTGGCCATACTTGAAAGGAAAGTACATGTTTTGAGGAAGAGGGATATACTTCTAGTTAAGGTCAAGTGCAGTAGACACGGAAAGGAAGAGGCTACATGGGAAAAGGAGAAAGATATACTGGATAAATATCCAGACCTCTTTAATAAAGTAAGTTTAATTTTGAGGACGAAATTTAAATTTAGTGGGAAAGGTTGTAGCGACCAAGAAAATCTAAATTCAATTTTATTACTTTAACTCGTGTCACTAAGGCTTCCTTGACTTTTTAAAATTTTCATATACTCGTCTAGCTGAATAAGATGGTATTATGAGAACGGAAATTTCGTAACTTAATAACAAATTCAAATTCAACCTAAATAATTCAACTTATCAAAATAAAAACTAAGGAACCAATTTCAACCCCAAATAATTTTGAGCTCTAGACCAAGACTTTCAAAAGCTAATTCTTAGTCCCTAAAACATTTGTTTTCACCACACTATATAAAGCCTCAAAAGACTTCATTTTCCCCTCTTACTCATTTTATTCCAGTAGTAAGGTAATTCTTTCCCCCTCTCTCCATCTTCTTCTTCTCCTCCTCCTCCTCCTTCAACATACTAACATCCATTTCTTTTCTTCTTACTAAGAATCAAACTCAAGGCAAGCAAAAGATCATCAAGCCTCAAGAAACAACTCTAGATTCTAACAAGAAGAACGTAACCATCATCATTTCTCCATTTTTCCTTAAGCAAAAATCATTCTTCAAGCTAGCATTTAAAAAACTAGCATGCATACCATATGTTATTTGCAACTAAATTAACTAGGAATTCCATAAATATATATATGTATACACATGCATCCTTCCTTCTCATTCATAAATATCAATTAAAAAAAATCAGAAAAACAGTGGGTCGGTAAAACCTGGCATTTTCAAAATATGGCTCATCGTCAATCCTTCACCATATGTTGCAAAATTGGTGTCAATGACTTCCTCTCGTTGCGAGGAACACAAAAATGTAAGAATCTTGACCGGAAAACCACCACCCTTCCCAGAAAAGCTTCAAAAACATCACACCACTTCACCAAAAACTACCATAATACCTTTATATACTTACAAGAATGGGAAGAGCTCGTCGAGAGCTTTCCTTTCCACCTATTTTCCCTTCGATTTGCCTGATTTTTAGCTGCATTTTGACCCACAAGAAGGTTCCAAGGCTCTCTCTCTCTCTCTCTCTCTGCTTCTCTTCCATCAGGTAAAGCCCAAAAAAATAATAGATCTAGGACATTAGCTTTTGAGTTTTGCATTTTAGTCCCTAAAAGTTCTAATAACATGTAAATAAGTCCTAAACTAATGGTCAACTCTAGTCTTGAACCCAAGAATTCCCAAGACATTTAAGCTAACTATAAAGTTATTATTTAAATCAAAGTTGGTCCTCAAACATTTTAAATAATAACTTTCATAAATATTCAATTAAGTCGTTAAACACACTAAATCACTTTAAACTTTTATTTGCTAAACGAGGGCGCTTTAAATTTCAAGTTTTAGTAGCATCACTGCTCGTGCAACCTTTCAAGCATATTTTTTCAAGACTGTTGAGGTGGGGTTTACATAATGCAAACTTTAGTTAATTGATCTTGTCTTTTCTTTATGTGTTGATTATGGTTGTGACTTGAATGTATGAAATGTTTTTCCAGGGACCATAAATTGTCCAGGGTCAAAAGTAGGCTCTTGAGATAGCCCACCGTGCAATTATGATTAGTAGCGCTATGTATGTATTTAGGGACCGCAATTTGGTCCGGGGTCAAAAGTAGGCCCTTAGGATGGCCCATAATACAACTTTGAAAATTTTTAAATTTTAATTAGTAGAGTTATGATTATGATCACATATTTTGTTTTACGTGGATTAATTGTCTTGCCCCATTGAGTATAATATTATTATTATTATGCTCACCTCAACTTTCCCTCTTTCTAGGTCAAGGGGTTAGGTGTGGTCGAGGCAACGAGCGGGGCCAATTAAATAGTTTGACGTGGATTAATTGTGTGTGTAGTGGAAAGGTAAAGAAAGACTATGAAAGTGTGAAGATTTATTTATTATTATTTTTTTTTTGGTGGAGAATATGTGTTGGTATCTCTTTTTAGTTTAAAAAATGCTCTTATAATGGCATTGCTATTTTTAAATTGTTTTGAGGTTTTAGATTGTTCTTGTCCACCCAGCTTGGCTTGAATCTACTATATCTGGTTACTGTCCTGATTCATGGAGGGCAAGGCAAATGCCTTGTCTTTATATTGTTTTGGAGGGTTGGGACATAGGCCTCAACAACAAGTTTTCACTGTACTACATCTGACAATCAGCAGTAACCTTTTCCATCAAATTGTAGATGCAGTTGTATGTATCCACGAACAAAATGTATTTCATAGCGATCTAAGTCGGAATAATGTATTCCAAGACAAAGGAGGAAATGTGAGATTAGGTATATGGTAGTTCTGTAATTAGCCTGTGTAGCTCACTTTTATGATAATATGAAAGTACATATACATTATTACTTAGCAATACTTTGCTATTAATAGGCATAAAAATTTGCTTCAATGAGGACACATATATTACACTCAACAAATTCATTTAAAAGGAAGCAAACTACCTCATCCCTATGTACATAATAACACCTCAAAACTTTGAATCTAATTGCAAGGATTGATCATTTGTTAGTACTGACGTGATAAAACAATGACAAATTTGACTTAGTATAATAAGAATTGATAATGAGAAATTAAAACCTACACATGACATCGTATATAGTTTGTATATATGGTGAAAACATTTTTTTTTTTTGGCGTGGTGGAAAGGTAAAAAAAGACTATGAAAGTGTGAAGATTTGTTTTTGTGTGGAGAATATGTGTTAGTATCTCTTTTTAGTTTAAAACATGCTCTTATAATCGCATTGCTCTTTTCAAATTGTTGAGTTTTTCGATTGTTCTTGTCCACACGACTTGCCTAGAATCCACTATATCTTGTTACTGTCCTAATTCATAGAGGGCAAGGAAAATGCCTTGTCTTTATATTGTTATGAAGGATTGGAACACAGGCTTCTACAAATATCTTGACAACACTAGACTACAGCCGACAATCAGCTATCACCCTTTTTCATCAAATTGTGGATGCAATTGTATGTATCCACGAACAAAATGTAATTCATAGCGATCTAAGTCAGAATTATATATTCCACGACAAAGAAGGAAATGTGAAAAAAGGTATATAGTAGTTCCTTAACTAGCCTTCATGATTTACTTTTACGATAATGTGAAAGTACATATATGTTATTACTTAGCAGTACTTTTCTATTCATAGGTATAAAGAATTTACTTCAATGAAAGCGCTTATATTACACTCAAAAAGATCATTTAAAAGGAAGAAAACTACCTCATCCCTATGTAGACGATAACTGCTCAAACCTTTGAATCTGATTGCGTGGAATGATAATTCATTAGTACTAACATAATGAAACAATGATAAAATTGACTTAGTATAATAAGAATTGACAACGAGAAATTAAAACTTACATATGAGATCATATATAGTTTGTATAGATGGTACCGCAAAAACATTCTTATTTTGTGTGTGTGGTGAAAATGTAAAGAAAGATTATGAAAGTGCGAACACTTGTTTTGTGGTTTTTTTTTTTTTTGGTGGAGAATATGTGTTGGTATCTCTTTTTAGTTTAAAACATGCTCTTATAATCGCAATGCTCTTTTCAAATTGTTTTGAGTTTTTAGATTGTTCTCGTCCACCGGGCTTGGCTTGAATCCGCTATATCTGGTTACTGTCCTAATATATGGAAGGCAAGTCAAATGCCTTGTCTTTATATTGTTATCAACAAGTCCGTCAAATTGTGGATGCAGTTGTATGTATCCTCGAATAAAATGTAATTTACGGCAATCTAAGTTGGAATAATATATTAAACGACAAAGAAGGAAATGTGAGATTAGGTATATGGTAGTTCCGTAATTAGCCTATATGGTTCACTTTTATGGTAATGTGGAAGTACATATAAGTAATTACTTAGCAATACTTTGCTATTAATAGGTATAAAAATTTTGGCTTGAATCCACTATATATGGTTAGTGTCCTGATTTATGGAGGGCAACGCAAATGCCTTGTCTTTATATTGTTATAGAGGGTTAGGACACAGGCTTTGACAACTATCTTGACAACAAGTTTTGAGTAGACTACAGCCGACAATCAGCAGTCACCCCTTTTCCGTCAGATCGTGGATGCAATTGTATGTATCCATGAACAAAATGTAATTCACGGTGATCTAAGTCGTAATAATATATTCCACGACAAAGAAGGAAATGGGAAATTAGGGAGGTTTCGACATGCAAAAGGGTCAAACGCATCACCCAAGGACGATATCTATTACCTTGGATGGATTTATGCAAAACTGTTGCATCCATTTTGAGTCGAACCAGAGAGAATGGATGGACTTGGACAAATTGAAACAAGGCAAGTTCCCGTAACCTAAACAAAAGTGGAAGAGAAGGAAAAGGATATTGTTTACTAGCTAATGAGCAAGAACCACTCCGTTCGACCTTCCACTTCTCAGATATTAGAGGAGGGCTGCTTTTTTTCATATTGCGATTGATTCTTTTTCCCGGTAAAAATGGAGTTTTTTTCGTTGGAGGTCTTCAGTTGAGATGTAGAAGACAAAAGACAAAGGATAATAGTTGTATAATATTTGGATAAAACATTGTAAAGAAAACTCGAGATTACATTTTGACACTTTTAAGTATTTTAGTGAGGAATCTGGAAATAATAAAAATCAGCAAGAGTACTAAAATGAACAAACAGAGAAAAAATCATGGGTGTATGTATTATCATCATTATTATTATTATCCAAAACTCTATATTTATATAGGCCTGGGCATTTTCCAAGCCAATCCGACCATGGTCAGTTCGTTTTCAGCTCTGGCTGGGAACTGAACTGAACCGAACCGATGGCCATGCCTATTTATATGTTCAAATTTG
The DNA here is from genome assembly GCA_963692815.1 of Nyctanthes arbor-tristis. Taxonomy (NCBI): domain Eukaryota; kingdom Viridiplantae; phylum Streptophyta; class Magnoliopsida; order Lamiales; family Oleaceae; genus Nyctanthes; species Nyctanthes arbor-tristis. The sequence goes on from CAVNYN010235307.1 coordinate 9,448, forward strand.
AATAATATTTATTCACTAATTGCGTCAATTATTTACAAGACCGGTCTTGAATGACTAATATAAGGAGCCAAAACCTAAACTATCATTTTATAAAATTTCTATACTATTTTACAGAGTCAGTAAAACTTCTTATGAAATCACAATTTTAGAATTTTTTATTCCAATATTAAAATATTCTATTCTATCTCATAATATATCTATGATTTTTTTAAAAAATAATTTTGAAAGTTAGTAAAATCTTGTACATGAGACCATGGAGCCTTTTTTTTTAAATAGTATATAGAAATTTATTGTATATACATACGGGAGTTTATTTAAAAGGTAAACTTCACAAAAGGTCTCCAACTTTTGCAAAAAGTAACAATTTCATCACCAATCTTTTTTTCCAAGGCTGTAGGTCCCCCAACCTTTCAAAAATATACACAAAAGGTCCCAATGGGCAATTTCTATCCATTTTCACATTTATATGCTTACAAAATGACTAATTTACCCTCTTTGTATGAAATAAAAGGAAACTAGTACAAAAACCTTTTAAAAAATCCAAAAGATTTAGAATGAGAAAATATGTTACTTTTTCTGAGTAATTGGTCCTAATACCATCACCAATGATAATAAAAAGGGATTTACCTTCCCTTTTTAGCTATATATAGACACAAAAATTTAGAATGAGATGGGTTGTAGAGGAAATAAGAGGGGAAGAAACTACTTTTCTTTTACCAATAATTCAAACCTTCAATTTTTTTCACAAGAAAAATTTATACATTCTTAATCATTCTAAATTTTAAGACTTGAATATTAATCACATCTCAATTATCGTTGCTTATTTAAGTTTAAATTTCACAGAGTTCATTGTTTAAAGTGACTATTACACTCGTGGTAGTTGTGGTTTTAGGTAAGTGAATGAAAAAGATAATGTATTGATCAATGTGTACGTATAGTTTGTGTTAAGTGTGTGAATGAAAAACGATATACACATAATTATATATAAGTGTGTGAAAGAGAAAAAACAGTAGCAAAATCAAAATAAATTTTTAGAATTTTTGTGTTCCTATTTTTCAAATTTAAATAAAGAGTAAAATTATCTTTATTGAAAAAGTGAACAATGAAATTTGACAAAAATAGCGTGTAGGGACATATCGTGCATATTTTTAAAAGGTTGGGAGACCTATAGCTTGAAAAAAAAGGTTATGGACGAAATTGTTATTTTTTGCAAAGGTTGGGGACCTTTTTGTGAAGTTTACCTTTTTTCTTTTCTGAAAGAAAAAGTTTACCCTTATTTAAATTAATGGATTTAGAAAATACTCTCTCCATCCTACAAAGACAGTCCACTAATTATTTTCACACAAATTAAAGAACGATGGTAAACATTAAATTTTACTTGTGTTTTCCATATATACGCTTATATCTAATTAATTGTTGAAGAATACTTTCAACTCATAAGTAGTTAGTGGATTAATAACAAAACATTAATTAGGGTGCATGTGGAAATGAAAAAAAATAAGAACATACACAATATGGTAAGTATACTATCTTTTTGGTACAGACAAAAATAGTATAATAGACTATCTTTGTGAATACTTACCCAACAAGTTAAAAATTTAATAATTACATATAGGTCTCTAAGAAAATCTACTTTCTACAGACATTACACACAGCGGGCCCGGAGGAACACACAGAGCATGTTTCACGAATTAATCTATTTAAACATACAGTTGAACAAAATTTATGAAAAAAAAGGTTTAAATTACCTTGTTACATATGAAATGACTTTGAACCCTCTTGAACTGTATAAGGGTAATAAGGTAATTTGAATCTTTTTGTTATAAGTTTTATTCACATGTATGTCCCAATAGGGCAATTCTTGTTTCATGGGGTTTTACATGTCTCCAAATCGCAAGGCAATCTACCATATGATACATGCCAGCAAGCAGGGCTACATCTCAACTTGAGTTAGTATGCTGACAAGGCTAATTCTTAGGAAGAATGAACATGTTGTGCTACAAGCTGAATAGGGTTTTGAGTTTTCATATCCGCTGACAAAATGCTTCCAGTTGTAGAAATTTCGGACACATTCTCTGTTTTTGATTTGTAAATGTAAATAAATATATCAAAGAACATCAAACAGTGCAGCTATGTTGGGCATACCAAGGTAAACATAACATCATACAGAGATGACATCAAAAAATCTAATGACCCATAGCTAAAGACACATAATGGACTAAAACGTGAAGATATAAGGTAAACATAACTTTGTCTTTATGTGTTTTAATCCTATGGGTTACGCCTCTAGCTTTGGGTTGAATTCCTTCAAAAAAATGTGCTGGTTATGAGCTGTCCAAAGATGATAAATTGTGCTAGTTAGTGCAAACAGATTTGCTTTGCTACGCCATGATGTGCCTCAAGCTTCCTTGATCCATTTAAGTGCGCCAGCAATAGTAGATACAGATCTCTGAATGCTGAGCCAATTTCTCATGTGCCCGCTCCAAATACCAGAAGTGAAAGTGCACTAAAAAAATAGATGCCTTGTTCTTTATGTATTTACTTGGCAAAATGAGCAGGCTCGGCAAATGTCCATGTACACAATCCGATCTTTTGTTAACAACTTGGACTTTGCACCCAACCAAAGAATGAAGGCATATTTAGAAGTCATACATGAGCTCTAAACCACTGTGGACAAGCTTTGCTTAGTAATCCTCTCTTCTTGGTGTCCCTACCCATATTGAGTTGGACTGAAGATAGATGCACCCACCGAACTGATAAAAGGATCTTTCTTCCTATGAATGTTCCATAAGGATTTGACAATGAGACAAATTCGAGCGCTTGATTTCCCGAAAACCAAGTCCGCCTTCTGTTTTTGGGAGACAATCTTCTTTCCATGAGACAAGGGGCAACTTTGAGTTCCACAGGAAATTTCGGCACAGTTCGATAATTCTGCCAACCACCGTGGCTGGAATTGGAAGAATAGACAGCCAAAAGCATTCGGCTCCTTGTACCACTGATCTGATCAACTCTGCCCGTGCTACATAGGACAGTGAAGCCTTAGCCCATGCATTGATATAGGATGAAATTTTATCAATGAATGGGCCGTAATGGATGGTTTCAATTTAACTGCCGCCAATGGAACGCCCAAGTACCAAAACAGCATAGAACCTTGAGGAATTCCTAGTGAGTTGTTGAATCTCCACAAGTTCTTGGCCCCAAATACCGACTCTAAAAATGCTGGATTTCATCTCATTAATACGCAGCCAAATTTTCATTCCAAAGTCGATGAGGCAGTCCATTAAGATTTTGACAATGGTGACATCACCTCTAGAGAAGAGCATAAGATCGTTGGCAGAAGCCAACTAAGTAATCTTCAATTTGTTGCACTTGGCATGAAATTTGAACTCCGAGTTTTCTGTGGCAATCTTGATGGCTCTAGAAAAAGTATTCCAAGCAAAGAACAAATAGGAACCGTGATAATGGATCCCCTTGCCTATGGCCTTGTGCTCCTTTAAAATACCCACAATGGCATCCGTTAATGGCAATGGAGTATGACGGACTCGTTACACACTGCACGACCCAATTCACAAAGGCCTGAGGGAAGCCCAAACCAGTCAGCACAACAAATAAGAAATCCGAGTTGACTGAAACATACGCTTTCCGTAGATCCACTTTGATCAAGCACAGTGGGTACTGCGTTTCCAATTGTATTTCTGCAGCATTCTTGTGCTAAATGAATATTTCAATCATACTACGCCCCTCGACAAGCCGATTGAGCTTGGTCCACTATGGTTGGAAGAAGGGGAGCCATTCTAGTTGCAATAATCTCTGAGTTAACCTTGTAAATAACATTGCAACAAGCGATCGGCCGGTAATCGCCAACAGTCAGTGCACAGCTGGTTTTAGGCACTAAAGCTATCACCGTGTGATTAAGCTGTTTAAGCAATGATGATGAGGTAAAGAACTCCTTAATGGCTTGACAAAATTGCTCAACCACAAGGTGCCAAGATCTTTTAAAGAAGCATGAGATGAAACCATCTGGCCCCGGAGATTTATCCTCCCCAATCGTGAACAAGGCAACTTTGATTATGATCTGAGACTTCTTGAACAATAGATTCAGCTTGCTCTGCAGTAATAAGAGTCCCCATACTGAGAACATCTGGGTCAATTGGGTTACAGCTGCGTTGGGTGCCCAAAAGGCTCATATAAAACTGAACAAACTCGTCTACAATCTGTTGAAATGATGTCGTAACTGATCCATCAGATCTACTCACTGCTGAAATATGATTTCTCTTAGTATTCCTTTTCACCAAATCATGGAAAAACTTCGTACACTTGTCATTATTTTTAAGATAAATACACTTGGCTTGTTGAACATAGAATTTCCATTCAGCTTCGCATAGCTGCTAAGCTGTTTTTCAGAGTTCATTTACCCTTTGCTGCAGTTCACTATCATTCAACCTAGACTGCAATTCTAACTGTGTAGTTTTAAGATCTTCCCTGGCATTTTGTGCCCAGGTAGTACTTTGCCCAAAATGTTTCTGGTTCAGCACTCTAAGTGGCCCCTTAAGCAACTTCAGTTTTCTGCAAAGCTTAAATTGTGCTGTTCCAATGATATTTGTGCTCCACATTAACCTTACAATCTCCTAGAAGCTTTCATGATCAGCCCACATGTTGAAAATTTAAATGATGTTCTGCCCATGCTTTACGGTTGGAGAAGTGAGACGATGCATGGTGAATGATCCGAAAAGCAACTTGACGGAAGAAAATTAGCTTGGCCAAAAAGCCCTCCCGGTAGCCAAGCATTATTCACCATTGCTCAATCAATCTTACTCCACACAAATTGATCCAAGTAAAGAAACAGCGAAGAGACGGCAGATCACCAAGCCCAACAGATGCACAGCAGTCAAAAAATTCCCGAGCTTCTTGCGGAGAAACTGACCCATTACTCCTTTCATCTTCCCTATCACAGTATTAAAATCACCAAGAACAAGCCAAGGCAAAGTGCATTGGGTGCCAAAAGTGATGATATTCTCACATAATAATCTTCTATTCTAAATAGTATGCAAGCCATAAATAAAGCTAATGAAGAACGCAGTAGATGATACCTTACAAGTGGCTTTGCAATGGATGGCTTCAGGCATGATATCCAACAGTTCAAGTAGGACTCTTTCGGGATTCCAGAAAAACAAAATTTTACCAGCACGGTGGCAATCAAAGTTATTTATATCCATCCACCTATGGAACTTGTATCTCATGATTCTTTGAAGCTTAGCTTGATATAGCTTTGTTTCAACAACTCCAATAGTATCAATATTATGTTGCTGTACGGGGCCACGGACCCCATTTTGCTTTAGGGGCAGATTCGTGCTGCTGATATTCCAAGATAAGATCTTCATGAGGATGAAGGAAGGGATTGCCCCTTCTTTTTTTCTTTACAGCCGGATGCTGCCCATTTTCCTTATCTTTAAACTTCGCCTTTTTCCATCATTGGAGGTCGAAGGTCCTTTGAATTCTGTCCAGCAAGTAATTTAGAATGTTCAATGTGCTGCTGGTCAATTTCCGCTACTGACTCTGCCCCTTTGCCTTGCTTTTTATGTTTGGAAACAATCTGAAATTGATCATCAGTACTGCTTACTTCTGGGGGTTCAATTGTATCTGCTTCCTGGGATTTAGCCTTGATTGAATTAGCCTCAGTATTCTGATCAATTTCCTGTGCAATCAGTATATTTACCTGATTTAATATCGGGCCATAATTGAATAATGGTTCGTTTTGTTTTTCTGGGGCAGGAACTTTGCACACTGGTTCATCTGTTACTTTGCTTTTCCCTTCATCATTTTGGCTATCTTTGTTCATTGTACACCCTTCAGTTGAGTGGCCAAACATCTTACAATTACCACAGAACGTCGGTGCATTCTCAAATACAATTTGCTGATCAAGGATTCTACCATTTGGTAATCCAACACGGGCATTACGGACAAGTTCCTTAGAGAAGTCCACTTCAACAAGAACTCGGCCATAAGCAATTCTTTCTCTTGTTCGGGAGCAAATTTTGCCCAAACCAGTGGCTGTCCAGCATTGAAGGGGCAAACCCGGTAGATTTATCCAAACCAGAATTTTACAAATCTCATCATCTCCAAACTCAAATAAAGATGGCAGTTCTTTCAACAATAAAGCTCTCTACCAAATACAAAGTAGGGACCTCCAAACAGCACTTTATCCCTATCTTGATCATTATCAAATTTAAAAACCAACCATACACTAGGATCAACAAAGTAATGGTAATGTACTTTCCAAGAGTTTGCTAGGTGTAATAAAGCTTTCTTACCAGGAAATCGTGCAACAAAATAGCCAACCAAGCAATGACCCCAAGCATCTTGAACTTCGTCCACATCCTTTCCTTCTTCTAACATAACCAACTCTTTATCAGTTTGAAGAAAAGGAATTTGGTATCTTGAAATCTCGGTTATCTTGTAGAACTTTTGCCCAAGAAGCTTGTTCTCCATCAACAGAAGATGCATTATCTGTATCTTTAGTGCCCAAAGTTCGAGATACAGATGGAGATTCAAGAATTTCCTTGCCTGTATTGTGTGCAAATTCGAAGGGCACTTTACAGGTGAAAGAAGATAAAACTGACTCTGATGCCAAATTTTTAAGTGCTGGATCCAAGCTAACAGCTTTCTTATGCGTTTTCTTAGTCATAATCGATGGATATGAGGTTTCACAAACATGGATCCAGTCCAGGAAGGTGTAGAGATTCGAAGACCAGCCCAAATGGGTATACTGAAATTCAAAACTTATAGCCAAAGTTCGAAATTACAGCAATTCAAATCTGACTTAAATTCCAAATCTGAACAAATGAGGTTGTTTTCCGTTCTAAGGCAGAGATTGAAATGCATAAAGAGCTGAAAACCAGAAGAAATCAAGGAAATCTAGAAGGGAAAGCACCAAGGTTGAGGAATCTCTTCCATTGGTGAGAGCATCTCTCTTTAACTCTCCTTTTTCAGGACACATTTTCCTCTTCTTCTCCGTTGGCCTTTCTTTTCGAAGCACATTGTCTCTAGCTAGACAAGGAAGTGATTGCAGGAAATGAGATCCTGTTACAAAACAGAAATTTCTCCAATAGAAGGAAGTAAATTATGAACAGCTAAGAACAAAAGCACCAGAGAAACCAGAATAAAAGTATGATGTTTTTATCTTGATGAACGTAACTAGAATTACAATTACAACTAAGAGAAGTTAATGAATTTAGGTACAACTAAGCAAAGCATAGATAGAAGATACAGAGTAGAATATAAAAGTTCTGTCAATCATCGTATGAGCTCGACTGCATAAACAGAAATTGATATGGAGATGCCTAAATATTTACGGCCAGGGCCAATCCATCGACCACCACTTATGTCTCGACATGGCATTCACCATCTCCACAGCAAAAAAAAATAAAAATAAAAATAAATACAGTTATTATTATTAGTAAATACTATAAACCACAGCACTAGTCGACAACTGCAACTCAAAGGCCCTCAGTAAAGGTTACTATATCTAAATTAACATCACAACAAAATAAGTGTTCTGCTGGAAAACTTACTCATCAGAAAACCTCAGTAGGAGGCTTGTAGAGGCAATAAAGGATTAATAAAGAGAGAGGAAGAACCAAAGAAAGAACGGTCCACTTGGCGAAGAACTGTAAGAAATGGCCACCAAAAGAAAAAAGGAAAGTAACATCAAAATATTTCTTTTGACATGAAATGGTTCTCTTGTAACATGTATTTCATACACATAAGAAGGTAGCCTCGGCAAACTAGTAGGTCAAATGAATATATTGTTTTTGACCAACTTAAATGATATGATTTAAGAAATCCTAAACATCCACTTACAAGAAAATAGCATGAGCTATCATGAAAGGTTTCAAAAGAAATACAGTTTTCTCTTAATATTTCTAGATCAGTTTGTAATGTAGCACTGGTTTGTAAGATCTTATTGTTCCATAAAGTCTCGAAACAGAGCAAAATTGGAAAAAAGTAAAGAGCAATGAACTGCTATATTCTATCCATCTAAGAGACAAAGAAAGGGAAAATTAATTTTCTACTTACCGTGGACGAACAGGATTCATATGAACAATCACAACTGACGAGATAGTTTTCCTATTATGTACAATGTAGTTCAACTGAAGGACAAAATAAAAGGTATAATCCCAGCCAGAATGTTAGGTTTGCAAAAAGAACTGCTGTTCCTCTACAAAAGATACTAATCCTTCTCTTATTCACCATTTCTGTTATTTCCTCCTCCCATTGGGATGGTCAAGTAGCATGTGTTGAAACGTCAAATCTTGTTCTATTCAGCATGTTATAACAGGTTCTTTAAAATATATATATATATATATATAAGAAAAAGAAAAGGGGGGAGGGGGATAATATCAACAAACTGTCACGAAAAATAATCATGACCTCTAGCCATAAGCATCTTCATTTATAAGATTTCACTCAACCATATGAGATCATAAATAGATGAAATCAAGATACAAGATTTAACAATGACAAAACAATTACATTACAAATCTGCACTGATTCAGCATTCGTGTAATATCTCCGCTCCGCAAGTGCTTCTGAACCCAGAGAAGTACGACTACCAGATTTAAACAATGGCTAATCTGCAGCAACATTTGGTCCTTGAAGCAAAGCAAGGCTTTCCGTGTAATAATCAATATAAAATGAATGCCGACAGCCATGGATACCAATATTCTTAGTCAGCCTAAATATTGGATTATAGGCAACTAACTCCTGCTCTTGTGAGGTCAATAATAATACTTCACCATTCTTTCTTGATAGGATTACTTTTTTATTCCTCTTGCCATATCAATACTGAATAACTTAGTCCAGGACTGGATAACTCCATAATCTTTCATCACCCAAACACAGAAAGACCCACTACCATTCAGTTTATTATACTCAATCACACAGAGCAATTCCCCTAATACAGTAATAGATAAATCTCTTACAGCCTTTTCTACCAAACAATCTAGTAACATTATCTCCGAAAAAACCTCATTTTCCAAGTGAAATGTCAAAATCAAATTGCAGAATCGGTTTTTCTCAAGCGGATAGAATAGCAGCCAATGCACAGTACCATTCACAAAAGCTTGAGGGGACATAAATTCCTTGAATAAATACCTATTATCAAAGTGCACCGTTCGCCATGTGGCTGAATTAAGCGAGAAAATCTCAACCAGGGCATCAAGTCTCAAGTTAATATCATTGGCTCTAGTAAACACCATTCTCACAACCCTGAAATCGCTCCCGGTACCACCAAATCCGAGAACATAAATGTCGGGCACCTGCGGTATAATGGCAGAAGCAGGTACCACCAAATGCCTTCGATACTGGGATTCCATAAAATAATAATGGGAACCGAAGACTCAAGATCACATAAGGATACCAAGCCGTTTGTACTACCAACTATCCGGAAATAACCCACTGGAGTTTTGAAGGGAAGATCAACTTCTAAGGAAGACTGAAGGCTCAGTCGTATATCCTCATCATCCTTAAGCAATGTGTAGTGCTCTGTTTTATCTTCTTTTGTATAACGTCGCAAGAACAATGTGTTGTGCTCTTTGCTTGCACTGTTCGAAAGGTATGAGCCGAGGAATTGAGCACTGGTGATGATGGAGCGCCATGATCTACACACTGCCGTAAAGCGGAGCAAAGATTTGACTGGTAATTTCAACAGGATTTCGATTATTAACTCTCTGGGCAGGTAATCGGACATTGATTGTCGATTGTCGAGAGGAAGCAAATTTTGACAAGAAGGACACTGTTGAAAGCCCTAGAAAATGAACCAACGAACACAAGTCAGGAAAATGACTACACTATGAAGGTCCATTTCTAGTGTATTATGAAGTGTTAATTTCACATATGGTCAGTAAAGTTCAAATGAAATTTCAAATTGGACCCTAGGTAGGAGTGGGCACAATAACCAGCTGAACCGAATCAGAAAAGCAAACCGGCCGAACCGACTTGGCTCAAAAAAAAAAAAGCCGGTTTGCGTAAACAGGTCGGTTTTTGGCGAAAACTGACATTTTAGTCGGTTTAACTAAGGAAAACAGTAAGCCAGTTCGATTTTGGTTTGCATTTTTGAAAACAAATTTTGGCAGAGTTCTAGCAGACTGGGTACCCAATCCTAGAACTAGCGATTGTCTCACGTGGGGGGTAAGAGCATCCACATTTGTAGTGTTAAAGTAGGTTGTTAGTGGAGTTGTTAGTTAACAACTAAAAAAAAACATACATTGGCGGTGTTAAAATAATTGTTAAGAGCATTTAATTTAACAGGTTGTTAGTTTCATTGTTAAAGTTAACAATAAACTTAACACTTTGTATGATATTATTTATTCTTTTTTTATTTTAATTAAATTGTGATGGGCTCACTGTTTGACTATTGAATTGAAAATTAAACTTAGCACTCTTATTTAGAACCACTAATGTGACACAAATTAATAGTTAAATTTAACTTGCTCATGTGTCATTTAACAATCACTAAAAACTTTACTTTTTGCTTTTATGGATAGTTAAATCTAACAACACTAATGTGGATGCTTTAAAGGCCCACATATAAAACTACATGTAGTTTCATGTGCAAAAAGGTATCGTGTGAAGAAATAAATATGGATCCAGCTGAAAATTTTGTATAACCTGGTGAAAAGAGTAAAATGTTTAAGTTACCAAAATCCCTTTATGGCTTAAAGTAGACTAAAAAAACAATGGCACGATAAATTTAATTCTTGGATCATGGAAATTGGGTATAAAGTAAATGAACGTGATTAGTGCATATCTTGTAAATTCATGCAAAAATTCACATGTAATTGTTAGCCTCTATATATGGATGATTTGTGAATTCTTGAATCTAACATAACTTTTTTTCTTTTTTTTTAACAATATAAGATATCTATTATTGATGATACAAAGAATATGTTAAAAGGTTATTTTGACATGAAAAATTCGTAGAGGCGCTAATTTTATGTTGTGCATGAGAATAATTAAAACATGTGATGGCATTTTTCTTGATCAGTCACTATTTATCTAGACTGGATATCGGTCTTTAGTCTATTTGGCATCACTAAATTGGGGGATGAGTGGAGATACATAAACACATGAGAGCATCAATTTATTTGACAATCAATAAGAAAATTACAACTAGACTGGAGACAAGTTTCCACTCTAAATAAATAGTATTATTTTTCTGTTAATATTAAATGCAATTATGGGCGGATATAGGATGAATTAATAAGGGGGACCTATAAAATTTTTTTAAAAAATTACTCTATTGTGGAAAATGAACTAAAAGATTATGATACAATAAATTTTACCTTTTAATTTGTATATATTTGGCAAAATTTAAATTAAAAACTATCAAATTGAACAATACAAAAGGTCCCCCAAAAAAAAAAAAAAGAAGAAAAAAGAAAAAATTTGCACTTGTCTTCCTCAAATTATTATGTAATAATGCAAGCATATATTGGAGCTACACTTTAGAATAGAAGTCAAATTATTAAATTTACATTTAGCTTTACAAGCTCATTGTTAAATTTTGTATTTTATTATTTTCTTTTTCATAATATGCATAATATTTGTTCACCAGTTCTTTAAAATGGCATCAATAACACACTTCTATGATTAAGAAATATAACTCAAAAATAAGTCAAATGATGAAATGAAATATTAATTATGAATTATATTTCTTGAACATATTTCAAGCTGTTACTTTTAAATCGCTATTACAACATCATTTTTTTAACCATCTTACAAATTGAAATATGCGTTATTGAACTAGGCCTTGAGTATATTTTCAAAATAGTAAATAAAAGTTAATCTAATATGATAGTTGGAACTCAAAATTGATCTAAGAAGTAGCCAATGAAATAGGAACTGATTCAAAAATTAAAAAACTATTTCTTGAATATTGTTTTAGAATCGGTGGGCTTGAGCCCTCTTTGTCCGTATGCTAGATCCGCCCCTATGCAGTGTAAGGTTTAAATTGTAATTTCTTAAAACAAGATGTATAAGTTGTAAATACAATATAAACATAGGGTGTCTTTCTTAAATTTCCCTTTTAATTTTTTTTTTTAAATTATAGAACAACCCTTTTAAGTTATCATTAGTGTAATAAATCTTTATATTATCATTAACTAATAATAACATCCCTACCAAAAAAACAAATAAATAAATAGAAAAAAAAACAAAACTAATAATAAAGTGTGTTTAATTTCACACACACACACACACATATATATACACACTCCATACTTTCGTGCTTACGAACCCACAACATACAATCACATTATTTTTCTTTTATGGGTAATTTTCACTCTAGATCTTCAACCTTTCAACTTTGTATCAATTTTGTCCTTAATTATTTTGGCCTACTAGCCCCCCAACATTTCATTTATTATCGTCTTATATCCCCCAACTTCACTTTTCGTCTCCAACCTTTCAATTTTTACCGTTAATCCCTATCAATATGACCATTATACACTTAACTTTTTATTTCCACTATAGGTTCACAACCTTTCAATTTTTATACAATTTTGCTTACATCCTTTTTTGGGCGTATATGACCCCTAACATTTCATTTATTGTCACGTTACGTTCATACTAACACTTTCAATACCAATCTTTCAATTACTACTGTTAATTCCCATGAAAACTGTCATTATACCCTTCATTATTTAAATAAAAATAAAAAATAAAGACCAATATAAAATAAGAACTCCATCCATCCTAGCATGTCTCACCCCAACGACAACTAACGGAAATAGTAATAACAAGAAAACTTGATCTACACTAAATTTGATGAATACATAATCCACATAAAATTGATTTGAGAATCGATGCAATAGATCGGATTGGATTTTTTATTCATCACAGATCACGAGCGGATACAGATTAGGGTCGATTCACACAAAAAAAATAAATAAAAGAAACTCGTTTTCGATTTACAAAAATGAACTAAACTTTAATGCTCTAATTCAAATTTATGTCTAGCGTCTCTCTTTCTTATCATCATCTTGATCTGCCCTAATCCATTATGCACATCAATACAATTTCATTCACAAATTGCAAATTGTATTTACGAGTGATACATATCAAACCTGAACCACTTAAATATATCCCACTTCCTTTCGCTGCCATTAGAATATAATGATGCCATTTCAAAATTTACTATCAGAGTGATGCAATTTCCAAAAGCAAAAGAGAGGGGAGAATTCCCCCTTTCAAAAATTTTTTGAAACTCTGAAATCCGTCTTGCTATCAACAATTGGTAGATCAGATCAGTTGACAAAGATAACAGATTGGAGGCAAGGGTGATAATCAGTGAGAGACAAGAAACTAAATCAAAATTAGAGTATTATGGTTATGTTTGAATATTTATAAATCAAAAATCAATTTTTTTGAGGGGCGGATTAAGAAATCCGATCTGATTCGTTACGCCAATACTTAGATTGACAACTTTCTTCGACGCAGACTCAATATCCATTGAGACCGTTATATTGATTTTTTTTGTTATCATTGCCTCACACTTTTGTCATTGGCCTGTGTTGGATTGGGTTAAAGTGAGTGGACTTTTTATTTTATATTGTTCTGTATTTTTTATTTAAATAATTAATAGTATAATGATAATTTTAACAATATTAACAGTAAAAATTAAAATGTTAGGTACAAAAGGTGTTAATGGGAGTATAACACCACAAAAAATGAAAAGTTGGGGATCTTATGCGTACAAAAAAGATGAGGATAAAATTGTATAAAAATTGAAAGGATGGGGACTTATAGTGAATAAATATATCAAGGATATAATGGTCATACTGATAGGGACTAATGATGAAAATTGAAAAACTGGAGACGGAAAATGACGTTGAGAACATAATATGATAATAAATACAACGTTGGGGACCTAGTAGGCCTAGAAAAAAATGAAGACAAAATTAATACAAAATTAAAAGATTAGGGACCTAGAGTGAAAATTACCCTTCTTTTATATATATATATATAGAGAGAGAGAGAGAGAGAGGTGTCTAGCCCGCTCGGAAAAGCCCGGGACCACAGGCCGGCCCTTGACCGGCTGGTCTGAGTCGCGGGCCATTACCTGAGGTAAACCTGGCGGTTTGGTTCAAAGTTTACGGGCCTGCGGTTAACCCGCTCGCACGTAAAAAAAATTAAATTAAAAAGTTTTTAAAAGGCAAAAAGCTGTCTGCAGTAGTAGTAGGCTGCTACTGGTAGCAGGCGCCAGCAGTAGCTTACTATAAGTTTATAACTATAGTGATACAAATTAATGAATAGTTATTTGTGTTATGTTTTAAATTTCAAAAGCTTTAAGTGTTAAAACTAGTTAGTTATCGGCTATATAAATTTATTTAAGCAATATTTGAATTTCAAGGTAGAATTTAAAAATTTTAAAAAGTAGTGATATCTTTAAAAAAATGTGGCTGATTTCCCATTGAAGTATCATAATTGTAATGTATTTATTATAAAATTTAAATGTAAAATGTGGTAAAAAAAAAAGAAAAAAGAGGCCCACATGGGCTGGGTCACATGGGCCACGTGGGTGGGCCGGGCCACAGGTCAAAAAATCTGGGCAAGTCTGGCCAGAACCCAGAAGCCCGTATGTACGGGCTCCTCTACATAACGGGCCATGCCGGGCCACAAGGCTAGCGGGTCGGGCCCACCGTTCTGACACCTTTGTGTATATATGTATATATATCACTTCACTACTTACACAGAAACGGATTCTCTCAATTTTACTGTTCCTTAAAACAATATCTTTAAGAAATTGTCCCCGTTTTTCAGTGAATTTCCTATTTTACCCCTAATACCATTTTAACCTTAGATGTATGGCAGATGGCCATTGTCTTGAAGTTTCTCCTGGTTTCTTATCTTTTTTTTTGTCAGAGCTCACCAACGTTAATTTCATCAGCGTTCGTTTCTCTGTCTTCTTCCCTTCTACAGTTGGTTTCAGGCTTTCTTCCCACACCCCTCGTGGAAGAAGCAGCAAGCAATCATTGCACACAAACGAGGTAGATAAGGTTAATATGGTTCATATAGGTAAAAAAAAAGATCAAATTGGAGTGATGCTGGGTGAAAAGAATGATTTTTAAACCAAATTGGAGCTTTACATTCAAGTTGTGGCATCAATGGGTGATGACTCGAGAGTTTCAGCATAAGAAGATCAATGTCAACAAGTTTAAGGACTAAATTTCACTTTGAGAAAACTTAAAATAGACTATTTGGGTCGTATTTGAAGAGTCTGAGGACCTTTGTGAATAGTTCGAGAAGTTTTGGACTTATTTAAATAAAGGAAAATGCTGAAAAGGATTATTGCTGCAAGAAAAAGTCAAATTAGGGATGAAACGCATGTTTTGAAAGTAGCCTGCCAGCTGACCGTTGCAAGAAAACGCGGTGAACGCGGGCTAGGTAATTTTTTGTTGGCCGCGGCCTGACCGCGGCAAGCATACTGCCGTGACCTGCGGCCCATAGCTGAATGGGTTATTTCACGGGTTTTCGGCCCGTTTTCGAGACTTTAGGAATTCTAAGGCATCTACACTTATAAATGGACCAGAAATAACATAAGATAAAGGGGGAGAGACATGAGAAAGAGGAGAAACATAAGGAAATGTGAAGATACAAGCGTGAAGAGATTGAAGTGCTAGGGTTCAATCTTTCTATTTCTTTCTTTATGAATTCATCTTTTCTTTTTGTTTTGCCTAGTAATATCATGCTAGGCTAAACTCTTTGAACTAAGGTTCATGATGAAATCCCGTATTTCATGATTAATTTATATTGCTCGTGCTGTTGTTCTTGTTCGTTGGGTTGATTGTTCATTATGCACATATTCCAATTTGATGTTTGATCACCAATGAATTGAGCTTTGTGATTCATGTTGTTTTCGAGAGATTTTTCATGATTTTAGCACATGGTAGTGAACAACATAGGGTCCTATAATAACTAGAGATACTATTATGCTCTATAAAATAATGGGATAATAATCAAAGTGAATTAATGCATGCCTTGTGTTCGAAGGTTAACTAGAGATAATTAGTCTCGCATATAGATATAGATTTGGTTGACCATCGAGAGAGGCTTCCGAATAAATTAGGATTATTGATTTTCAACCCTAGGCTAAGAGAATTGAGGGCAAGTACTAAGGATTGATTGTGGAAACGGTAGTAGATTCGGAGATCATAGTGCCTTAATCATGTCGCTTCATTCTTATAATCTTGCATAAATTTATTTGCTTCTTTGGTTTGCAACTCAAAAATTAATTGTGTGTGTTTGCTAGTTTGTGTTATTTGTCAAAGGGGTTTAGTTAAAGTGAATTTTAATTACCGATTCTTGCGGGTATGACACTCGACTCATCACTTATATTACTTGTTTAAACCCTATACACTTGTGGGGTAATTTTGATAACAAGTTTTTGGCGCCGTTGCCGAGAATCGGCTAAATTAATAATTGCTTTAATTAGGCTATACTTGACAACTTTATTTTATTTTATTGCTGAATTTTTATTTTTGTTTGGTATAGGACTTTGCAGTGAATGTGCCGTTCTCAAAGTTGTAACTTAGCTAAATTCGACCAAGAAATTGAGAGAACCTTTCGCCAAAGAAATCGGGATCGTAAAGAGAAGGAACAACAACTAAAAATAGACTTGGGTGATAATCGTGACCAAGAAATCCTGCCAGTTCACCTGGTGGTAACAATGGGGGGACAGAATAGGTGTATAGTTGAAGTGAATGGAAGAGATGAGTTAATGGGGATTTCATGATACCTCCCTTGGTTCAAAACAGGGTAAGTGTTGTTTTTCCAACTTATAGACATGATTCCTTTCAGTTACACCAGAATGTGATAAATTTATTCTCTAACAACTTGCCATTCTATAGAGGGGTGAATGAGAATCCACACTATCATCTGTCACAGTTTTTGGAATATGTGGGAAATTTTTAGTGCCAGAATATCGATGATGAAGAACTAAAAATTAGGCTTTTTGTTCATACATTGAAGGACAAGGCCCAGGAATTGTTAGATTCTTTACCTGTAGCTATTATTACTACTTAGGTAGATTTGGTGCACAAGTTCATGATAAAGTATTTCCCTCCATCCAAGGTGAATAGGCTCAAGCATGAAATCTCAACCTTTAGGCAACTTGACAGTGAAAACTTCCATGAAGCATAGGTAAGGTTCAATGAGATGCTTAGACAATGTCCTAATCATAGAGTCCCACTAAAAGAGCAGAATAAGTATTTTTACTTAGGCCTCACTCCTTATTGCCGTTCAACTATCGATGCTACACCAGGAGGTACATTGAGTACAAAGTCAGTTGGAGATACCTATGACTAGTTTGAAACAATGAGTCAACAGTATGAGATGTGGCCAGACAAAAGTTCACATAAGAAAGTTACGGGGATGCATGAGGTAGATCTTAATTTGTTGGTACTTGTAAAGATTGATTCACTTGCTAAACAATTTGAATCGATGAAGCATTCTCAATAAGCTAATATGTTACATCACCCTATGTACTACATGTGGTGCAATGCATCAATCTTTATAATGCCCATTACTATCTACTGAGCCATCATTCACAGAACAAGCAGCATATGCTCATGTTATGACACAAACGGTAATAAACAATAAAAGACAAAGAACAAAATAGATTTGTTTTACGCGGGAAACCTTATAATAGGGAGAAAAACCCATAGGCAAAGGTAAAGAAAATCCACTATATCAAAGATGGATACAAGAGAAGATAATTCTTATGGTACAATTACAATGATCCTACCACATCCTATATATAGGTGATAAATAGTCCTAATCCAAGTAGAGTTAGGAGATGCATGCCATAAATCCTAGTAGGATTAGTAGATGCATGACATAAATTCTAATAGAACTGGTAGATGTCATAAATCCTAAGTCTAGTAGAATTTCAGTCACAACTCTAACAATCTCCACCTTGACACGAATTACACTGAAACCAATCTTCGACCAAAAACAACTCTCCACCTCTTCCACAAAAGCCATAAAGGCTAAACTTCAATGACCAATGCCTCCAAGTATAAGCAATGCTGAAACTTGGCTATAGGAAGTGTCTTGGTCATCATATCTACAGGATTATCATGGGTACTAATCTTGCTCACGACAACATTACTAGAAGCAATGATGTCTTTCACAAAATGATATCGGACATTAATATGCTTCGTCCTTTCATGAAACATCTGATCTTTTGTGAGAAAATAGCACTCTGATTATCACAAAATATTGTTATGATTAGCAAGTCTTCACTGAATTCTCCAAATAATCCTTTCAACCAAATAGCTTCCTTATATGCCTCTGTAATAGCCATGCATTCTGCTTCAATAGTAGAAAGAGTAACGGTAGTCTGTAAGGCAGCTTTCCAACTAATAGCACAACCACCAATGGTGAACACATAACCGGTAAATGATCTTCTTTTATCACGATCTCCAGCAAAATCTGAATCAAGATATCTAATGATTCCATCTTTAGATCTTCCAAACTGTAAACGAACATCCGCTAATCCACATAAGTATCTGAGAATCCATTGAACTGCTTTCTAGTGTTCTTTACCAGGATTAGCCATGTATCGACTGACTACACTAACTGCATATGAAAGGTCTGGCCTTGAACAAACCATAGCATTCATAAGAGACCCAAGTACACTAGAACATGGAACTTGGGACATGTATTCAATCTCTTCATCTAAATAAGAAGATAAAGAAAATGATAGTTTGAAGTGTACTGCTAATGGAGTATTAACAAGCTTGGCTTTCTACATATTAAATCTGCAAAGGACTTTCTCAATATATCTCTTCTGACTTGGATACAATTTACCTCCCTTTCTATCCATCTAAATCTCCATTCCAAGTATCTTCTTTGCAGCTTCCAAGTCTTTCATCTCAAATTCCTTACTGAGCTATGTTTTTGCCATTTCTATTTCTTCCTAGTGTTTGGCTGCTATCAACATGTCATCAAAATAAAGAAGTAGATACATAAATGAACCGTCTTCTGTCTTCTTAAAGTAAACACAACGCTAAAATCTTGAGTGATCATAAAAGAATCAAACCTTTTATACCACTGTCTAGGTGACTGTTTGAGACCATAAAGAGACTTTTTCAATAGACAAACATAGTCCTCTTTTCCTGAGACTACAAACCTTCTGGCTGCTACATGTAAATGTCCTCCTCAAGATCTCTATGTAAGAATGCAATCTTTACATCTAACTGCTCTAACTCAAGATTAACCATAGCCACAATACCAAGTAAAGCTCGAATTGAACTATGCTTTACATCTAGAGAGAACACATCTATGAAGTCAACACCTGGAACCTGACTAAGATCGGAAGAGCGTCGTAACAAAGTACCGAATGGGCTCTGGCGGCAGAGTAGTAGTACCCTGTACTTCAGAATTTGGTTGTGATGTAGACAGACACTTAAGTTTTCGTGCATTTTCTCACCCAATCAGAAACTCCAACTGTGCGCTTTCTTTCTGCTATTTATCATAACAAGTTCCAAAAACTAGACTACGAAGCATTGCGTGTTCATCAAACATAACATCTCTACTGATCATGACTTATAACCTTTAAACCCAGATTTATAACCAAGAAAGACACACTTTACATATTTGGGTTCAAGTTTACCATTATTTACATGAGCATAAGTGGAATATCCAAATATCTTCAAATCATAGTAATTGGCTGGAGCACCAGAGCATACCTCTTCTGGAGTCTTTTGGAGTCTTTTTGTTAATTGCAGTGGAAGGTAACTGATTAAAGATAAAACAAGTTGTAGAAACAGCTTCAGCCCAAAAAGACTTAGGTAAAGTGGCACTACAGAGCATACAATGTACCTTTTCCATCAAAGTTCTATTCATGGGCTCAACTACACTATTCTGCTGTGGAGTATGAGGAACTATATAGCGCTTTAATATTCCTTCTGACTTACCGAAGGCATCAAATTCACCAGAACAGAACTCCAAGCCATTGTTCGTGTGAAGATGTTTTAGTTGCTTACCTGTCTTCTTTTCAATCAAAGTTTTCCACTCCTTGGATGTTGAAAACACATTACTCTTCTGTTTCAAGAAATATATCCAAACCTTTCTGGAAGGCAACATATAACTCGCTCCTCCTCTGGACGGTAGCTTAGATGGTCCCCAAAGATTTGAATGTATATAATCAAGTGTTCCCTTCGTGTTGTGAGTACCTGTGGAAAAACTGACTCTTTTCTACTTTCTGAAAACACAATGCTCACAAAACTCCAACTTACTGATATTCTGTCAATCAAGAAGTCCCCGTTTGCACAATTCAACCATTCCATTCTCACTCATGTGCTCGAGACACATATGCCATCACCTAGTAACATCAGCATCTAATAACGAAGATAAAGTTACTACTAATTCACCTGTAACTATAGAACCTTGTAGGACATATAGTTGAAGAGTCTTCAGAGCTTTCATAATAACCAAATATCTCTTTCCAACTTTCATAATTTCATCCTCACAAATGAACTTGTACCTTTTTTCATTAAAAGTGCAAAAAGAGATAAGATTTCTCTTTAGATATGGTATGAATCTAACGTCATTTAATATCCTAACAACTCCATTATACATCTTAATTCTGATTGTACCAATACCAGCTATCTTGCAAGGTGCATAATTTCCAACCAGCACAGCACCTTTAAAAACTGCTGGGAATACACATGAAACATGCAAGTTGAATCCAAAACCCATTCCTTGGAAGATTTGGAATCACTATCAGAAACAACTAGGAGTTTCGAATCAAGAGTTCACCATACGCAATCTTCAAATTCGCTGCAAACATCCAGGAATTCCCGGTCACTCGAATTATTTACTGCAACACTAGCTTCCGCGGATTTTTCTGGTTTGTTTCTATTCTGATTAGTAGCATCTCTCTTGAGCTTATTCTGCAATTTATAGCACTCAGATTTGATAAGTCCCTTCTTCTTGTAGTAATTGCAGGTTTTATCTTTATTTCTTGATTTTGATCTGCCTCTACTGTTACCTCCAGAATTTCTTTCATGTGTCCTACCTCAAACAACCAAGAGCCCTTTGTTTGAGATTTAGATTTGACAGAAATCTGTTTCATCTTCTCCTTGGAGAATAGGGCACCGATCTCTTTGTTGAGCGTAAGAGTATTATGACTGTACAAAATAGTATCTCTGAAAGTCAAATATGAAGATAGCAACAAATATAGTAGAATCAATGCCAAATCTTCTTCATCATACTTAACCTCCATAGCCTCTACGTTAGAGATGACTTCCTTAAAGGTGGTAAAGTCGTCTTCTAGTTACGTACCTTCAGCCTTGCGATGAGAATACAAACGTTGTTTTATATGCGACTTACTAATTAGGCTTTTCCTCGTGCGAAGCTGCTCCAACTTTAACCAAAATGAAGCAGCAGTTTTCTCCTTCAAGATGTCTTGCAGAATTTGGTTTGAAAGATAAAGATGAATCTGAGATAAGCCTTTTCAATCCTTAAGTTGTTTTTTTCTGATGTTTATTAATCTGGCATCTTGTCAAATACTAACAGACAGTCCATCATCCAAATCTATCTGTGCAAGCACAACCCTCTCTTCACCTACCATAGGAAAACATGGTGTTGCAATCCAAGAACAGAATATCATATTTCAGAGTTACCATTACTGTGATCAAACTTGGCTCTGATACCAGATTGTTATGCCACAAACGATAATAAATAATAAAAGACAAAAAACATGCAGATTTGTTTTAAGAGGGAAGTCCTATAATAAGGAGAAAAACCCACGGGCAGAGGTAAAGAAAATCTACTATATCAAAGATGGATACAAGATGAGATAATTCTTAATGTACAATTACAATGATCCTACCACATCCTATATATAGCTGATAAATAGTCATAATCCAAGTTAGGAGATGCATGCCATAAATCCTAGTAGGATTAGTAGATGCATGACATAAATTCTAATAGAACTGGTAGATGTCATAAATCCTAATT
>CAVNYN010235315.1:0-51489 GCA_963692815.1 Nyctanthes arbor-tristis
TCTTCCGATCTCCCAGTGGTAGAGGTCAAAAACATAGTACAAAATAAGAAACGCACATGAGATAGAGTTGACGTACCCATGGGGAGCTTAACACCCAAAAGGAAAATGGGAAAGATGGAAATAAGGTATCAACTCTAAATTTGGTGTAGCCTCCAACTTTTTTGTATCTTAAATTGTTAGGTCATGACTAAACAAATTAATATGCCTATGCGAGCTAGCCATAATTTTGTGGCTTATCACCTAATTCAAAAGATATTCATTCCGTTGATGTAATACTCTTTTTTTTCAAACATACGGCAAATCTGCAAAAATCTAGTAGGAGGCTTTGCGCTTAATGACTAAAACAAGCTTTTAGTCCGCGCTCAAGTAAGAGGCTTCGCGCTTAATGACTAAAACAAGTTTTTAGTCAGTGCTCAAGTAAGAGGCTACACTCTCAATGACTAAAATAAGCTTTTAGTCAGCACTCAAGTAACAGATTTTGTGCTCAAAGTTAGAACAAGCTTTTAGCTATGACCTAACACTTGACCACGACTAAAACAAGCTTTTAGTCAGCACTCAAATAAGAGACTTCATGCTCAATGACTAAAACAAGCTTTTAAGTCAGTGCTCAAGTAGCAGGCTTCACGCTCAACGACTAAAACAAGCTTTTAGTCAACTCTCAAGTAACAGACTTCGCGCTCAAAGTTAGAAGAAGCTTCTAACTGGCGACTTAACACTTGACCAAGAATAAAACAAGCTTTTAGTCAGTGCTCAAGTAAGTGGCTTCACACTCAACGAAAAATAAGCTTTTAATCAGTGCTCAGGTAAGAGGCTTCGCTCTCAACGACTAAAACAAACTTTTAGTTAGCGCTCAAGTAAAAGGCTTCATGCTCAAAGTTAGAATAAGCTTCTAACTAGTGACCTAACACTTGACCACGATACTCAGTGCCCAAGTAAAAGGTTTCACGCTTAAAGCTCAGACAAGCTTCTTAGCAAAGCTTTCTAACACCTGATGTAAAATACATTTAGATTTTTAAACAAAAGGATATAAGAGAAGACAGGCACTCTGATAACTATGAATGACCAACGGTACGTTGTTGTGGTAAAATATAAACGAGTCAACACTTAAAGAAATTTTCATTTCATTCATCAAAGATTACAAAAGGCAAAAGAAGCTGGGGTACAAAAAACTTTCAAGCCTAACCATCCGAGCATGAGACCACGTTCCTTCCAGCTGGAGTAACGGTCTCAGCCCCCGTAGTTGAAGCAGAGTCGTCAGCAAGCTCCCTATCAGTAGCAGAGATCTCATCTTCTTCTATGATGGGAGCTAGCGCTGCAGTAGGGGTAGGAACTGATTGAGATATGATCTCAACCTCTTACTTTTCTTCGTCAGAGTTCAAGTAGCCATCCTCTTCTTTTGGTTTGGCGACCTGCTCCCTGAGGAAGTCCAAGTCACACTCAGGGTGCTTCCTCACGATCTCCCCAAGGATCTCTTTCACCGTCTAGTAATAAATGCTGGTATTAGCACTCTTAAATTCCTCAAAGGCCCTATATTTCGCAGCAGCCTCCCGGTACCCAATGAGCTCGCTGGCGACAGCCCTTCTCTCAGCCTTCCTCAAGGCCTACTCATGGCTTGACCTCTCCGTTACCAACTAAATTTATAGATCCTTATACCTCTTTCTCCAGGCCTCTAGCTCTATCTGCAAATCAGCCGACTACCCCTTGGCAATATGCAGTTCTTGCTCTTTCTCTCGATGAGCCACCTCCACCTCCTCCTTGGCCTTGTTGGCTTCAGTTACCTGGTTAGAGAGCTTTCACTTCTCCTCGATAAAGCACTCCACATGAGCCATGGCATGCTCGTCCAAGATAGCAGACCTGACATCCATCACTGCACTAGCCTACAGGAACTCTACCATCATTGAGCTAGTAGCAAAGCCTTCCTACTTCCTGGACCAAACTCGAGCCACACTGATCATGGTGCCGGTGACAGCCCTAGGAATTCCTAGGACTTTGGTCAAAATGGGTTACCTGGCCAAGTTAAACTTGAGCAGCTCCTTTGGTTTCTTGCCTTAAAATTTCTCCAGTTCAGCCCAGTGAGATAGGTCCACTAGAAGATAAAGATCTTCACCGAGGATTTTGCGAGTCTCCTTAGCAAGTCACTCCTCACTGGGGGCAAGGGGTGTAGCAGTCGCGGGGAGAGGGTTGGTCTGGGGCTCTTGGATGCCCATCTGCCTCTTACCAGGCCGTTCAGAAGCGACAGCATCATCAGCTATCATGGGCCACTTTCCAGCGACCTTGTCCTGTCTTATTTTCTTCTTCTCCTCCTGCCTCTTCAAAGCTTCAGCAAGCTGCTTGACAGTCCTCATCTCCTCGACTTGGTCGCATTCTGCTTTTTTTTCTCCCATGCAGCTCTCTTTCTTTTGGCCTCCCTAACAGCCCATTTTTGCCTTTAGAAAGATATTTTTTCCTTGGAAACAGAGAAAGTATCGAAAGCTTGAATATTTGAAAAGGAGGTAGAGCAAAATGTGATGACAGCAGTTTAATTTGGGCAATGATCTTTGTTCACTCCCTGAACACCAGAGATAATGGTCAACCTCGCTCGACACCTAACAGAAAAGGAAATATGGTTAAGTGTCAGTCTGTCAGCTTGCCAAATGATTTGTCAAAAATGTGTTTACTGGGTTCCATATAGTTCGTAGGGATACTCGTGTTCTCATCGCCTAGACTCAGCGGGCTTCTCTACTCGCCTCCCACCCAGAACCAACTCCCCTCCCAACTGGGACCAGATTCAGATGCACCTTTCACTAGATTCCCCCAGAGATTTAGGGTCCCAGCCTTAGATCGAGCAACTATCTGAAACCATCCTCTCCTAGAAGGCGAGGCCCTCATCACGTAGTATGAGTTGAAGTCCTCTGAACTTGGGTATCCCCATCTTGTGTTGCCACAGAGCGAGGACCCCAATTACAGTCCTCTAGCTAGTAGAAGTAATTTAAGAGGGGGCAATGCCCCAGGACCTCAACAGCCTAGTGATAGGTCACAGAAGTAGAACGTGAAAGCCAGCCTCAAACATCTTGGAGCTCACTACTACGCACCCCCTCGAGGGACAGTGAGCCCAGTCTCTTTCACAGGAGACCCAGAGTACGAAGCGATAAGGAACACGATAATCCTGCCTTATCGCGTATAGGTCAGTCTCCTTTACTTTTGAAGGGATATGTTTGCACACCCGCGACCAGACCTTATCGCGAATTACCGCCATCAGAGGCCTTCCAATGGAGCTCACCTCCTCTTCATCACCTTCCTCTCCACTCTCGTCATATGTCCATTCAAACTAGACCTCCGGCGCCGGCACCGGCTCTGGTGTTAGCCTCATCGTCTCGTCATCTATGGATCATTCTATGTCTACTGCTACTTCTTTCCTTATGCCACTCACCAGAAGAAAACCCTTTCTACCCTCCATTCCATGAAGACCCCTCAAATACTAGAGATCACTTAGGTTTTTCGACGGGTCTGTAGAAAAATTCCCTATAAAACAAAAAGAAATTGATACCTTGGCACTAAGGCTATCACAGAGCCTTGAAGAGCACCGGGACGGGATTAGGAATATAAAGGAAGTCTGGAAAGAGTAGCAACAGAAATCTCCTGGAGACTGATTACAGAGCAAGATAAAGGGAAAAGAAACGAATGGAGAGGGGTATGAATAGAGGCCGAGGGAATATATAATGGCGATAGCTACTTGGGACATTGGGAAATGAAAAGGTAATATGCAGGGTAATGATTATTGCCTTTAAGTCCCTTGAACAAGCCATCCCAATAGATGGTAGGCACGTAGCAAAGAGCACGACCCCAACCTTTTTTGAAATTCAAAGAGTTAGGTTTCAGGCGGCAAAAAGTCTATGAGAATCACCAACTAAACTTCAAAGCCGCTACCCCTGAGCCCAAGGAACAACGACCTTGGGGGGGCATTTTGTAGCCACTAGGTCGTAAAAGTCAGCGAAGGTCAAAGTTCAACGGTCATAGAGACTTGGAAGTAGGACTTAGCACCTCAGCTAACCCAATCACCTGGCTACCTAACGACCAGAGGATCTAGAGACCTAATTCAATGACCTTGAGAATGGATCTCTATTCCAGCACTCCTACGGTCTAAGGCGTCTGGGTATCACGACAGTGAGCTCGTAGCACCTAAACCTAACACTGTGACCTACTGAGTAAGCCGGTGGAGTAGCAACATGGAAACCCACGTCGGAAATCCTATCACTTGCGGTTGATGGAACTCCAGCATTAAACAAGAATCGGTGATTATCTATCGCCACGCATGGCTTAAGCAGGCATTAGTCAAAAAATGAAGGGTTAATCTCAGCCGATTTAACACTTATACCATTTTTATGGGTCCAACATTAAATGCGTACAATTATTATTCCCATGCGAATGACAAATGTACACTATAAATAAAGGCAGACAGAATTGAGAAAGGGTTCGACACCCAAGACTCATTCTTCTCGTCTTCAATACATTTATAGTCTTCCATTTATTATAAACATTCCTTACCTTTTTTTACATTTATTGCTTATATTGATTCAAATACGAATTTTCGTCAATACAAATTTTATTTGTTGAGTCGAATGCTAAATTTGACATCGACACGGCTGATGAGACTTCAATATTAAACGCCAAAGCGGTGGTTACCTGCCCAATGCATGGTTTAGATAGCCACAGTAAAAAAGTAAAAGTTTAATCTCAGTTCATTTAACCCTTATGACATTCTTGTGGTCCTGGCATTAAATACATGCAATCATTGCCCCATGGAAATAACAAATATATGCTATAAATAGAGGCAAATGAAACTGAGAAAGAGTTCGACACCCAAAACTCATTCTTCTTGTCTTTGGCTCATTTACTCTTTTCCATTTATTGCGAAAATTCTCTAGGCTTTTACATTTATTGCTCATATCGATTCTAATATGAATTTCACGTGTAAACAAATTTTGTTTGTTGAGTTAAAGGCCAAATTTGATGTCAACAAATGTCTCTAAACATTGCCTCTCTAATCTGATACACATTAATTTTGGTTACTTTTAGTGCACAGTGGGGTGCACAAATAACTTCATCTAGGAATTGATTGATTTTTATGTACACTGCTTTACTTAATTTTTTGTGCCCATGTGGTGCATACTGTGGCATTTTGGTCTTTATTTTTTGGCTAGCCCGGGTTATAGTCGAGCCCATCTATACTCACAGCCCAAGTCTTCTTTAGGCCCATTAGTTAGTCTGTTAGTAGAATTGTAATATGGTCTATTAGATTTAGTGATTAAACTGAAGCCGTCTATTTGTGGTGTATATATTCTTCATTGATTCTCTCTCCTAAGGATAGAACATCATTCACAGCCTATTTGAATTAGGGTTTTATTTGATCTCTCTATAATTTTGCCTTTGTGGGTTTCTCTCTGTGAGAATTGTGTATATTCAGATTGATTGTGTCGAAATGAGGACTCCAGATTGTTAGGCTATGGTTTTTCTATTTTGTGCACAAAGTCTGTAACGGTAAACCCTTCGTTTTTCTCCAGTTATAGTGATCTCTGGAGGCATATCCACGATGGTAGAGCTTTAACAATAAAACATCGTAGCATCATCGATTTGGCACTGAGAACCTTACTGAGGCCTAAGGCCAAATGTGAAACTCTCCATGTACTTTGTTTTTTGCTTCTATTATTACAAATCTAGGATTAAGAGGTTTTCGATCTTGGGATGTTTTACCAACACATACAACTCTAAAATATCTATTTCCTTGGTTTCATGCATAGAGGGCGCATATTTTTTATAGACTTAGCTGATACACACTGTTACGCCCTGAACTCTAAAGACCCGAGACGCTGCTAAACTTCTTTTCTATTTTTTTTAAATGTGAAAATTAAACAAATATATAAATAAGTGGGGAACTTTTTTTTCAAATAACATAATAACATTTCAAAAACAAACCAATTTCCTAAAATTCCATAAAAGAACCATTGTCAATAATCACAAAACATCCAAACTTGAAATAACAACTATGAAGTCTAAAATTTACTGAATCAGGGGAAAACATTATTTAAAAGTCAACAATGACTCAATTTTCTCAATTGGCATCTCTGATCGAGTTGCCACCAGCTACTGAACCTGAAATGTTTTGATGTAAAAGGGTGAAAAAACACTCAGTAGATTCCCACGCACTAACTTTAAACATGCATTTCATATTATGCAATTAAACATATGTACACATGTAATTATGTCTGTGGGCTGGCTAAAATGGCAAGCTAATTATGTGGGCTCTCAATTAAGATGAGCTAAGTCAGTGGGCTCCCGATTAAGGTGAGCAATATTATGTGTGTACTTTTCATATCAATTTCATAAGTCACATACGCCTTTGCATAAACACATAACATGAAATTGTATCATATTTTCATAAAACGCGCACATATTACTTTGAAAACAACTCTAGTAAGGAATCTACCTAGTCAAACTTTTCCCTTTTTGAGTTTAAGCAAATAGGCAGTCAATTATGTGTCAAATCATGTGTCTCGTCTGAACAATATAATCAATAATTAAAGTTAGAAATTTTCATAACAAATAACATTAAAACTAAATAAAATGTGGAATTTAAGTAAGCTCTTCCGATCTTTTGAAAACTTTAGCTCTAAAATATAAAGCTTTAAAACTATAGGGATTGAAATGAACAAAACTAAAACTTTAGTGATTGAAATAGAGTTTTTCAAAACTTGAGGGACTAAAACACATAAAACTGAAACTTTGGTTGATGACACACGCTAACGAATAATTTCAGGGACTGAAATCAGGAAAAGGTAAACTGCAGGGGTTGATTTGCTTTTAAACACAAACTTCTAGATTAACTTAAACAACAATAAAACATGGAGGCTGAAATAGATGAGTCTGCAACACAAGGGATCAAATCAAACGCATAACAAACATCGAGACTTGAGGGCAATTGGGATTTTTAAAAATATCTCCAAATCAACACAATTTTACCCCAAATCTTTCAAGAACAGAGAACTTGAAGAGGTGATTGGATGCATGATGGGTTCGTTCGGTGACGATGAAGAGAGCTGGGAGTTCGAGAGTCGAGGCTGAGAGCTAAGCTTTGGGTTCGATCGACTTCAATAGGGGAATCGGGTTGTGAGAGGGCTGTGGTCGAGGCTCAAGTGTTGGCTGCGTTCGGCTGTGGCATGGGCTCAAATGGCAAAGAGGGAGTATGGTTTCGCGATTTGGTAGTGGGTTCGAGGAACAAAGAAGTCAAAGGCTGAGCCCGTGAATTTGGGTTTACAATTGGGGTTCCTCTCATAATTCTGACTAAATACTAGATTTCCCAGCAGGAAAGACAAAAATCGACCAAGGTGAGTTAACTAGGTTCTGGGATTCTTCATTTCCGGTTTGTCTTTTGTGGAAAAAATTGACGAATGTAACACCCAGATTAAAAGCACTCAGAGTGCTAACAATATTTCCTCTCTTTTTAAATAATTACAATAGTGGATAAAATATGCGGAAAACAAATTTTATAATCTTGGTAATAACAATCACGAAAAAAAACTTATCAATATCAAGTAACATGAAATTAAAATATTTATGAATAAATAAATAATGTTTTAGTGGTTCCAAAGTAATTTCAAATTAATTCAATGCCACCACTACTCAACGCATCCCCTCTGGCTCTGAATCTGCAAAATGTTTTAATTTGAAAGGCTCTGTAGCCTCTGCGCAAATTAATTAATTTATGCCACTAAATACACATATAAACATGCATCTACATGAATATATCACGAAAGTTCTTTACTTGAAAACAAGCATCGCATGGTAAGTGTAGGTTTCTGAGTCTCGTCTCATGCTATAAAGTATATAAGTACTCGCGCACGTAGTAATCAAGTAATGCATACATATAATAAACAGTCTCGTCGTATCTCATCTTGTCCTAAGCATAAAGAAAATAAGCTCATGCATATAATAAATACATAAATCACATATTCACATGCATACTCATAGCACAAATCAATTAATGTTGCATATATTTTGAAAATAACTTTTTCCGGAAAAAATGAGACAACCTTAAACTTGCGAGCTGGGCAACCTTTGTAAGAAACTTATTCATTTACTGATCTTCACGCCTTGTCAAGCCAAAAAAGAAATTAAATTATCTTAGTATCGCAAAAATAATTCCTTATGCAAAAGAAATAAACTTTAGGGACTAAATTGAAACTCTGAGATAGCTTAGGATTGGGACTAAAAGGTGGATGATAAAATTTAGGGTAGAATCTGTGAAAGCAGAAAGTTAAGAACCCTAGTTGACTAAATTGAAAACCTTAAGACTTAATTAAATAAATTTGGAACTTAAAAGACTTAGGGCTGCAAAATCACTTTAATATAATTTCTAAGAATTGCCAATTTGGACAAAATCCCAAATTGAGAAAACATGAAATAGAGAGTTTGAAGGTGGGTCTCAAGCTGTGTGTGCGTGTGTGCTCACGAAAAAATTGGACACTGGTCGGTGAAATTCTGGCAAAAGGGTGAATTCTAATCTAGCTTCTAGTCTCCTATGTGCTTGGGTAAGACTGAGTATTGGGTTTACAGTGGGTTATAAGGGTACAGGTGGCTATGTGGACAGTGGCAGTGGCAAAGTAGAATTCCAGTATAGTTGTAGCGAGCAATCACCGAGTGATGCTAAGATGAAAGTGGCAGTGTAGCTGTGTGTTAAGGGGGTCCGGCGAACATCATGGTTGCTGCAATAATGGTAGTGATGCCATGCGTGTATGCATAAGTATGTATGTCTTCATGCTAATGAGGGAAAATAAACAAACAAATATTACAAAGGTGCTTGACCATACCAATTATGGGTTAGTGACTCACTCTGGGATATTGCGTGGGATTTGTGAATTTGAGAAAACAAGTTTATAGAGGTTGGACTCATGAATTCCCTAGATTGGTTCGGAGATAGAATTCTAGCTCACCTTGGTTGGTACATAGTGAAAGTTGAGACGGGATAGGAGTTTGGATTCTATATAAACAAGAAGTTGAATTGATATGTTCTAGAGAATTGAATTCCTTTTTTTTTTTTTTGGTGAATTTGTAGTGTATTCCTTGAGACATGCAGTTGAGGTAGAAAAGTAATAAAATTTGATTTTCTTGGAAAAATTATAGTTGTGTTTTATATATATATATATATGTATATGTATAAATTTGGAAAAAAGATTAAAAAATGGTTTGTAGACTTTGTTATTGCAATTGGAATTTTAAAACAAATGAAATTGCTTAGTATAATTTTATTAAGGTCTTAAAATATGTATGACTAGACAAGAACTATATAAAATGAACGCTAAAAATAGGCGAGATTATAGCAACATGTAATTATTTAATAAAATTTTTATTCTTAAAATTTTCCAATCGTTACAACCTTACCACCTTAAAATGAATTTGGTCCTCAAATTTTGGCTTTCTTAGTCTATGAGGTCATGGTATTTGTCTCGAATTTCTTCTTGTTTTTCCCAAGTGACCTCGCCACTTCCTTGTCTACCCTATTGGACTTTGACTAATTGAACCTCTTGATTTCTCAAGATATGGACTTTCCTTCCCAAAATGCATATAGGGGTTTTCTCATAGGACAAGTCCTTCTAAATTTCAATATCCTGATAATTCACTCCGTGATTTGGGTAGGAGATGTACCTTTTCAACAAAGAGATATAGAAAATAGCATGTACTGCTGAAAGTTTTGGCACCAATGCTAATCTATATGCTACATTACTGACCTTTTCCAATATCTCAAATGGTCCAATAAAACGCGTTCTTAGCTTCCCATTCTTGCCAAATCGCAAAAAACCCTTTATTGAAGCCACTTTAAGAAATACCTTATCTCCTATCTGGAACTCTACATTTTTTCTTTTCAGGTCAGCATAACTTTTCTATCTATCTTGGCTATCTTAATCCTGGACTTCATGATTTTGATCTTTGCGGCAGTTTTTCTCAACAAATCTTGTCCCAATAATCTCCTTTCACCGACTTCATCCCAATAGATCGGTAAGCGACATCTCCTGCCATATAATGCTTTATATGGGACCATGCCAATAGAGGCATGAAAACTGTTATTATTGGCAAACTCTACTAAGGATAAAGAGTTATCCCATTCACCACCCAAATACAACACACAAGCTCTCAACATGTCCTCCAAGGTTTGGATGGTAGGCTCAGACTACTAGTCTATTTGGGGATGCTAAGCAGTACTAAAATTTAATCAAGTACCCATGGCAGTCTAGAGACTCTTCCAGAACCTTGAGGTAAACCTTGGATCTCGATCGGATACAATAGAAATTGATATTCCATATAGTCGAACAATCTCTTTGAAATATAATTGTGCCAGTTGATCTACGTTGAAGGTCATCTGTATTGGCAAGAAATGACCTTTGACTAATCTTGAAAGCCCTTGACTGATCTTGGAAGCCCTACCACAAAATCCATTGTTATCTTCTCCCACTTCCACTCAAGTATATCCAATGTATTCAACAAACTTGAAAGTCTCTCGTATTCAGCTTTGACTTGCTGACAAACTATGCAACGCGAGACAAATTTTGTAATACTCCTCTCATGTTCTTCCTCCAGAAAGAATCACGCAGATCACAATACATCTTTGTCCCACTCAGGTGTGCTGTGTAAGGGGCCGAGTGGGCTTCTGTGAGGATTTCACTTCTAATCTATTCATTGTTTGGAACACAAAGTTGACCCATGAATATAAGTGCTGAGTCTGAGGCAATCTCAAATCCTGGTTGCCGAAAAGTCCCTACTCCAGACATGATCTTTTCCAGGTATTTGTCACCCTTTTGGCCACTACAATCCGATGTCTTAGGTCTAGTTTGATGATTAAATTTGCTAAGCCATCCTACTTCATTTATAGGCTTCACACTTCAATCCTTAACTTCTAAAAATCCCGAATCAATTGATCTTGAATGGTACCCAAAGCTGATAGTTGTCTAACATTCTACAACTGCATTGGCTTTACTCGGATGATAAAGGATAGTGCAATAATAACCCTTTACCAACACCAATGATCATCGTTGTCTCAAGTTCAATCTTTTGTGATCAGTGTAAATCTTGCATTTGCTTCCGTATAAATAGTGGCGCCATATTTTTAGAGCATGGATTACAACTGCAAGCTCCAAGCCATGGGTTAGATAGCTCTGCTTATATGTTGTCAACTGTCTCGAAATATAGGCTACTACCTTCCCATGCTGCATTAATACACATCCCAAGCCATGTTTAGATGTGTCGGTATATATAACAAATCCTTCAGCACCATCACGGATAGCCAATGCTGGAGCCGTCCCTAACCTCTTTTTTAATTCCTGAAAACTCTGCTCACACTGATCTATCTACTAAAATTTAACACCCTTCTGAGTCAGCTAAGTCATAGGGCCTACAATCTTGGAGAAGCCCTTAATGAATCACTGGTAATAGCCAGCTAGCACTAGGAAGCTTCTCACATCTCCAGCATTAGCAAGTGTTGTCTAGTACGTCCAGTATCTCACATTTTCAACTTTAGAAAGATATACTTCAATCCCTTTGGTTGTCATGATATGGCCCATAAATCCAATCCTTTCAAGGCAAAACTCACGTTTCTTAAGTTCTACATACAACTTCTCTGCTCTCAAGGTGTTCAGCACAATCCTAAAATGCTCCTGGTGCTATTTTAGATCCTTCGAGTACACCAGTATGTCATCGATAAAGACGATAATGAATTTATCTAGATACTAGTGGAAGACTCAATTCAACAAATCTATGAATACTGCAGGGGCATTCATGGGACCAAATGGCATTACTGTGAATTCATAGTGTCCATATCGGGTCCTGAATGTTGTCTTAGGTATGTCAACTAGCTTGATCTTCAACTGATGATATCCAGATCTGAGATTAGTTTTCGAGAATATTGCAGCACCTTTCAGCTGATCGAATATGTCTTCAATCCTGGGAAAGAGGATACTTATTCTTTATCGTCAGCTTATTGTGTTGTCGATAGTTGATGCATATTTTCAAGCTGCCATATTTCTTTTTAACAAACAGAACAAGTACTTCCCAAGGGAAAACACTTGGTCTGCTGAAACCCTTCTCCAATAACTCCTCCAATTGAACTTTTAATTCCTGTAACTCTTTAGGTGTCATATAATATAGAGCTTTAGACATTGATGCTGTCCGGATACCAGATCTATGGGGAATTCTACCTGTTTGTCTGGTGGAATACCTTGTAAATCTTTTGGAAAGACATTAGCATATTCACAAACCACTGGTACAAGATCTACAGTGATTTCTATTGATAGCTCACCCTGAAGGCTAATTAAATATTGTTAGCAACCGTCTTTTACCAAAAGCTTCTTTCCTTGCATGGCTGATATAATGTCGGGGAGTACTCTGGCTTTTGATCCATAGAATCTAAATACCTCTTCCCCATTTTTCCAGAATACCACGTCCTTCTCATGGCATGATGATAGCACGGTCATTACTTAAGCAATCCATACCCAATATTACGTCAAAGTCCTTCATCTCGATTATGATTAAATCTGCCTTCAATATTAGTCCGTCAAAATCAATTGGTATAATCCTAGCTATCTTATTGGTCTTGATTGTACCCCCTAAGAGAAGGCTAACCTCAAAGTGAACTACTTGTTCTCTCTCCTACTAATTTCAATCTAGCTAGGCATGAAGTAGACATAAAAGAATGTGTGGAACCTGAATCTATTAGGACATACACAGGAATACTAGAAACAGACAGTATACTTGTCATACAATATTATTAACGAATCACAACTCATAAACATTTAAATCAAGACATGTACAGGGATACCATAAATAGTTAGTTTACCTGCAATCACGTCAGCATCATTGATGGCATCCTCATGCATTATGGCAAATACTCCAGCCTTTCCTTTGTTAGCCTGCTGAGTCTTTCTTTTTTGATCGGTGTTACGAGCAGGAGCATTTTGGCAATCAGATGAAAATTGGCCCGACTGGATACACTTATAGCCCACTCCCTTGCCCCATAAGTATTCCCCCTTATGCAATTTCTTACAATTAAGGCATGGTAGAATTGGGTTAGCGGTCTGTCCACCAGTCAACCTTGTGTTTGGCTTCTTGTTGGATGTCTGGTTCCTGTTCTACCCTGTTACGGCCCTTGCCATTTCCTCTTTCCTTGATTCTGTTGATTACTTTTACTCTCCTAACCACCATGTTGTGCCCCAGAATATGTTATTTTCTGAGCCATCTTCACCACCTGCCATAAGTGGGTAATGAGTAAGAGCAAACAATCTGGACAATGTTTATGTGCAAGCCCCTCTCAAACCTCCAAGCTTTCATAGCTTCAGTGCTCACCAAGTGTGGGGCATATCGAGACATCTCTTAAAACTTTCTTTCATATTCAGTGAGTCCAAGTCACCCTACTTCAAATTTAGGAACTCGGACTCCTTATGATCTCCAAGAGCCTATAGGAAGTATTTATCCATTAAATCTTTTTTGAATTATTCCTAAGTCAGATTCCGTTGTTCCTCCTAAGTCCTAGTCCTACAAATGGACTCCCACCAATGGTTGGCACTGCCTTTAAGCATAAATTCCACACGCAAAACTTTCTGATCATCATGGCATGAGATGTAGCGAAAAATTTTCTCAATAGACCTAAGCTACTCCTCTATAGCTAAGGGATCATTGCCACCATCAAACTTGGGTGGCCTGTACCTACAGAACTACTCCACAATAGACTAGGATGGACCAGTTTGAGCCGTAGGTGCACCTTGTCTAAGGTCGTACACTGTCTGGAGCAAATCCCTAAACAAGTTGGCCTGTGTGTTTCCTCATGCCATTTCCTTTACGTAGGAATTCAAAATGAGTTTATCTCCGTTGTTATCAAACTATAACACAAGCGTACATACATAACAAGTAAAACCATTCGTCATCAATAAAGCAAGACGGAAACTTAATTTCATTAATAACTGAATATCCTTTAATGAGGAGTACAAAAAATAAATGCTACCATAAACTATAGTTTCCAACTACCTATCATATTCCTCTACTCATCTAACCATCCATTTCCCCCACTACCCACAGGCGGCGTGCTGTAGGTATATGCAGGGGTGCTTTTGCCCAGCGGTGTACTGTGGGTGTATTCAGATAACTCATACAACCCTCTAAACTACCCATACACTCTGAACTCTGCTTCAGACACCTTGTGGTCCTTATCCAACACTATCACCTCTTCATCCTTGACCACTTGCACTGGCTTGGGCATGTGTACTGGCGCAGGTGCCTCTCCATGCATCGCCAGTTTGTCTAAGAAGGTTTAATCAACGTCCACCCTATGATGCCCCCTCAACTCTTAAAGTAGTTGGGAAATCTATGGGCCCCAGTCCTCTGGAAATGTTGATATCAAATGACCAATAAAATTGCATTATTTATCTTAAACCCACTAGCAATGGCTTCATGAGGTGCCATGTTATACCCAAGTATATGCTCGGATACAATAACTCTAGGCTCATATCTATATGATAGCTACCTATGGAATATCGTATCGATCCTTACCCTGAACTCTTTTGTTTTTCTTCTCGTCATGGGTGCCATATCTGAAAGTACCATTTACGCAAAGTCCAGCCAAGTAATACTATTATGTAAATTTAAGCTAATTTCGGGGGCTATAAAGTGAAATCATCAAATCTTTCTCACTTAAAATAATTACATATTATGCCCAATTATGCTCAAACTTAATTCTTTCATAAAGTTGAATACAATTCTTCTTTTTTTAATTTTTGTCTTATGAAGTCTCAAAATAATACGTATTCGACAAAGCAACATAGTTATCCTCAAAATAAGCAATTTTCTCAAACCAATAAATCTATTATTTACCTTCAGAGTCAATGGAGTAAGCGTTGGCAGTGGCAACTTAAGAAAATTCTTGACTTTATTTCAATGAAAATTATTAAATTTCTTTTTTTTTGGAAAAAAATTTGCCTATCTACAGAAACATAGACCATTCTGATACCAAACTATAATGCTCGGATTCTAAACACACGAAACATTAACAATATTTCCTCTCTTTTTAAATAATTAAAATAGCAAATAAAATATACGGAAAATAAATTTTATAATCTTGGTAGTAACATCACGAAAAAAACTTATCAATGTCAAAAAACATGAAATTAAAATATTCATGAATAAATAAATAATGTATTAGTGGTTCCAAAATAATTTGAAATTAATTCAATGCCACCACTGCTAAACACATCTCCCTGGCTCTGAATTTGCAAAATATTTTAATTTGAAAGGGTGAGAATTTCATAGAAATGCTTAGTAGCCACTGCGCTTATTAATTAATTTATACCGAGAAATACACATATAAACATGCATCTACATAAATATCTCAAGAAAGTTCTTTACTAAAAAACAAGCATCGTAAGGTAAATGTAGGGTTTTGACTCTCATCTCATGCTATAAGGCATATAAGTACTAGCGTGCGCAGTAATCAAGTAATGCAGGCATATTATAAATAGTCTCGTCTCTTCTCCTCTCCTCATAAGCATAAAGCAAATAATCTCATGCATATAATAAACACATAAATCACATATTCACATGCATACTCATGGCACAAAACAATCAATGTTGCGCATATTTTGAAATTAACTTTTTTTAGAAAAATGAGACTACCTTAAACTTGCAAGCTGGGCAACCTTTGTAAGAAACTTATTTGTCTACATATCTTCACATCTCGTATAGTCAAAAAAGAAATTAAATTATCTTCGTATCACGAAAATAATTCCTTATAAAAAAAATAAACTTTAGGGGCTAAATTGAAGCGCTTAGGACTGGGACTAAAAGGTGGATAACAAACTTTAGGGTGGAATCTGTGAAAGTTGAAAGTTAAAAATCCTATTTAACTAAACTGAAAACGTAAGGACTTAATTAAATAAATCTGGAACTTAAAGGACTTAAGCTACAAAATCATTTTAATATAATTTCTAAGAATCCCCAATTCTGGCAGAATCGCAAATTGAGAAGACATGAAATAGAGAGTTCAAAGATGGGTCTCAAGCTGTGCGTACGTGCGTGTTCGTGAAAAAATTGGACGCCGACGGGGAGCAATCCTTCAAGAGGGTGAATAGTAATCGAGCTTCTAGTCTCCTATGTGCGTCGACAAGACTGGGCATTGGGTTTACAGAGTGGGTTACGAGGATACAGGCAGTTGTGCGGATGGTGGAAGCGGCGAAGTAGAATTCCGGTGTAGTTGTGGCGAGCCACCACTGAGTGATGCTAAGATGAAAGTGGCAGTGCAGGCGTGAGGATTGAGCTCTAGGTGTATATCTATGCATCTATATGTGTACAACTCTTGGGTTAACTGTGTGTTACGTGGGGTCCGACAAACATCACGGCTGTCGGCGTATGCTATACGTGTATGTATATCTTCGTGCCAATAGGGAAAATAAACAAAGAAATATCACAGAGGTTGTGAGTCACTCTGGGATATTGCGTGGGATTTGTGAATTTGAGGAGATGAGTTTATAAAGGTTGGACTTATGAATTTCCTAGATTGGTTCAGAGATAAAATTCTAGCTCATCTTGGTAGTTACATGGTGAAAGTTGAGACGAGGTACGAGTTAGGATTCTATATAAACAAGAAGTTGAATTAATAGATTCTAGGGAATTGAATTCTTTTTTGGGGGGAAGGAATTTCTAGTGCATCCCCTGAGACGTGCATTTGAGGTAGAAAAGTAATAAAATTTGATTTTCTTGGAAAAGTTATAGTTGTGTTTTATATATACATGTAGATATATGTGGGTGTATGTGTACAAATTTGGAAAAAAGATAATAAAATGATTTTTAGACTTTGTTATTGTAATTGGAATTAAAATAAAATGAAATTGCTTAATATAAGATTTTATTAAGTTCTTAAAATATGTGTGACTAGATGGGCACTATATAAAATGATCACAAAAAATAGGGGAGATTATGCGACACATAATTATTTAATAAAATTTTTATTCTTAAAATTTTCCTGTCACTACAGTAGCCGGCGACTGTTGTCTGGTTTTCATTTTCTCCGTTTTTACAATTTTTTTTTTTAATTGATATTCAGATGGCTGACTGTGGGTGGTTCTTTGGGTAGTCTCGGCTGCGTGTAATGAATGGTGGTTGGAATGATGGGTTGGAGTTGATGCTGTTCGACTGGTATAGAATACTAGTGGTTGTCAAGGTTCGGGTTGACAGGAGGTAGCCGAGTGTGTGCATATGTAGTGACAGTTGTGTGTGTAATGTTTCTTGCTATGTGCGTATTTGTAGAATGTATGAATGAATGTTTGGATAGGTGAATGTTTCTGAATGATTTTACTTGGCGTGTATTTCACTGAAATTGGACGATTGTTATTGCTATGAATATGGTTTAACAAGGAGTATATATATTCTTATATATACATATACACATATATAAGAGAATGTGGGGGTTTTCAGGGAAAAATGGACTGCAGAAAATCTGGGAAAATACGATGCACAACAATAGTTTTAATTAGGGGCTATTTGGGTCAAAATTTGGTGGAATTGGTCCAAGGCTTGTTTGGCTAACCTTAACTTGGTAAATAAGAATGGGCGAGATTCTTTTAACTTATATTAGTTATCATCAGAAAGATTTGAGAAGCGAATTGTGTAGTGGATTAACTTATGTGGTTTGCTATGGTGAGACAAATGTAGTAAAGCTAGGAAAGCTCATTGTATTGCTTAATTCATTCACGGGGAATACCTGCAACATGCTTCAAAATTACCAAGAGGCGATGTCTATTTGTAGGTGGGCTAGATATTCCCAACTATTCATCACATTTACATGTAATCCTAAGTGGCTTGAGATTATTCATTTCATTGGGGACAAGAGACTGAATCCAGATGACTGGCCAGATATCATTTGTGGAATATTCAAAATTAAGCTAGATCAACTCATTAAAGATTTGAAAAAAAAAAACAAGTTATTTGGTGAAGTCAAAGCCGATATTTCTTACTATTAATTGAGTTGTATTTAACTCAAAACGTTATATATTCAGCATATTATTTGTTAACCCATGGTAGACAAGTATGTTTTCCTTATTATGTATTTACTAATCTGCGTTTATTTCTTTCTACATGTATTGTTGTTTACACTGTAGAGTTCCAGAAATGTGGTTTGCCACATGCTCCTATTGTCTTATGTCTTAGAAAGATAGGCATACATCAGCTTTAGACAGTGATGAGATAATATCTGTGGAGATTCCAGACAAGAAATCTGAGCCTGATTATTATGAGGCTGTGAAAGAGCTAATGGTCTATGGGTCATATGGACCGTTCAAAAAAGATTCACTTTGCGTGGATAAAGGTAAGCACTTTTCGAAAACATATATAAGCCGTACTACTATTGAACTAAGTGGTTTTCCAATTTGCAAAAAGAGAGACAACGGCAT
Source organism: Nyctanthes arbor-tristis (assembly GCA_963692815.1). Classification (NCBI taxonomy): domain Eukaryota; kingdom Viridiplantae; phylum Streptophyta; class Magnoliopsida; order Lamiales; family Oleaceae; genus Nyctanthes; species Nyctanthes arbor-tristis. Next base: position 18,456 of record CAVNYN010235315.1, read on the forward strand.
AACAGTCATAAAATGTTTAGTTGTTCTTGACAATAGATTTGTTAGCCTACACAATCGTACATTGTTTCTTAAGTACAAGGCGCACATTAACGTTGAGTGGTGTAACTAAACTCAGTCAATCAAGTACATGTTCAAGCACATAAAGAAAGGCAATGATCAGATCACCATGGCATTCTCTGAGATTGCAGATCTTTCTTTAGCTCAAAAGGTCGATGAGATTAAGATGTATTACGACTGTTGCCACATCTCAACGTGTGAGGCTGCATGGAGAATCTTTGGATTTCATATTGATTATAGGGATATAGCTATTGACCAGCTGAGTTTTCATCTGCCTAGAGAGCATAATGTTTTCTATTCTTCAAGGAAAACTATAGATGCAGTGGTCAATCGGCCTACAGTTCGCTCAACAAGGTTTTTAGCGTTGATGGAAGCAAATAAAAAGTATCCTAAGACAAGAAAATAGTGGGTTCCAAGGCGGAGAGGATTTGCAATTAGACGTATATATTTTATGTGTCATGGAGAAGGAAAGAAATACTACTTGAGAATGTTGCAAAATATTACTACCCTCATGGTTTACTTGACAATGATAAGGAGTATGTTGCATTATAGAGAGAAGTCATTGGGGCTCTACACACTCTCTTCATAGTCTATTTATTACTCTTTTACTGTCAAACTCTTTGACAAAGCCTAACTTGGTTTGGGAGCAATGCAGGCAACATTTATTAGATGATATACTCTACACCACGAGAAAGAATCTTAATGACCAAGGTATTGGGTTTTAATCTCTAAACGTTTACGCAGACTGACTTCTAATCTAGTTTTTGGTATTTAATATGCCTGTTACCTGATTTATTATTGTTTATGCCCTTCAATCCAATATTTAAACAAAATTAAGGTTTGGCAGAGTTACAGTTGAACGAGGATGAAATCAAGAATTATTATTTGGTAGAAATTGAGAAGCTTTTGCAACAAATGAGGAAGTCTCTCGTGATATTGGAGGTATGCCTTTCCCTGCAATTTCAGACATCTCTTCTGCTGATGTCATACATGAAGAGTTGAGATATGATAAAATTGCTTTAGCCAAAGAACATTCCAAATTATTGTCTAATTTAACTGATGAACAGCGTTCTACATATGACACTATAATGAGTTATGTAGATGGCGAACTAGGAAAACATATTTGTGGAAAACTTTGTCAGCAGCTATGAGATCAGTGGAGAAATAGTGTTGAATGTAGCATCCAGTGGAATAGCATTGCTTCTTCGGCTTGGTGGAAGAACTGTGCAATCGAGACTTGCTATTCCCCTCCCTGTAACTGAAAACTCAACTTGCAACATAAAGCAAAAAGGTCTTCTGGCCAGGCTTATTGAGATGACTAAGTTGATTATTTAGGACGAGGCACCCATGATGAACATGTACTACTTTGAAGTTCTAGAATGGACTATGAGAGATGTCATTCGATTATATGGAAATTTCGATGTTTCTAAACCTTTTGGTGGCAAAACTATTGTATTTGGTAGAGATTTCAGATAGATTTTGCCAGTTATCTCTAAAGGGAGTATGCAGGATATTGTCCATGTGTCTTTGAATTCTTCTTTCTTGTGGCAGCACTATAAAGTATTAAAATTTACAAAGAACATGAGACTTAGAAATCTTGAAGATGATCCCAATTCGGCAGCTCTCCAGAGTTTCTCAAATTAGATATTACAGGTTGGGATGGTGTTTTAGGAGACAATGATGACAGGGAGTCAAATATTGATATACCGGATAATTTATTGGTGTCCATTCTCTCTGATCCTGTGGAATCTATTGTTAAGAGTATTTATGTTGATTTCTTAACATAGGGCAACTCAATTTCTTATCTAAATACACGCGCTATTCTTGCACCTACCATTGATGAGGTAGACAAGGTTAATGATTATATGGTGAGGCAGAACACATTTGAATTAAAGACCAATTTAAGTTTCGATTCAACCTCTTTTTCTAAATCTGATAGTGATTTGCTTCAAGAAAAATCCATTCACCTGAGTTTCTAAATCACATTAGATGTTCTAGAATGCCTAACCATGAGCTCAAATTAAAGATAGATGTACCTATGATGCTTATACAGAATATTGGCCACTCATCTAAATTGTGCAACGGTACACTTAGAGATCATATTGTTGAGCCCAAGATGTTGTCGGGTCTAAATGCCGGTCAGAAATTTTTATTCCCAAATTAAACCCCACTCCATCTGATGTTAGGCTACCATTCACCTTTCAGAGCAGACATTTTCCATTAATGGTATGTTATACAATGACCATTAATAAAAGTTAGGGTCAGTCCCTTGAGAACGTTGGTATTTTCTTGTGTAGGCCGGTATTTACCTATGGGCAGTTATGTGTAACAGTTTCAAGAGTCACAAGTAAGAAAGGTTTGAAGTTTATGATATGTGATGACAATGGTGAGCCCAGTAGTTCTATATTGAATGTTGTTTACAAGAAGATTTTCAACAATTTATAGCGCTATTGACTCTTTCACTGTTAGGTGAGAACACTCTCGTTTTTCTGTTAAATTTAAACTTATGTTATTAATAGTCATTCTAATTAATTCAGGTTTGTTTACTAAATTAAGGTTATCTTGCGGCTTCCTCATCGATTTCAATGCTATGATCTTTTGCGTGTATATTTCACAACCACCCTCTTACAGGTTTTGTAACTTGCTATTATGGTGAATAAATGATTAATGTCGCTGGTCTTTGAATCTCTAACTCAAATATCATAGAGTCTATTCAATGTTACCACTATGTTTATTGTTGTGCACCATTTTAAACATATTGTAATGTGTTAAATAGATTATGCTAAAATATTAATTTTTTTTTTTTACTCACAAACACGTAAAACGTTAGGCTGTACATATTTCAGAATATTTTATATAATAGTGAATATTACTCTTAAATTGTTAAATTATTTGGCCACGACATCCCGTGCAATGTACGGGTGAAATCACTAGTTCCATATTAAGGACACCCACTTAGTCTCCAAGTTGTTATTCTGGTCTTTAATTTTCATCAAAATACTAATTATTCTCTCTGCCCCGCAAAGATATTCTCCTTCTATTTTTCACATAGATTAAGAAAATTTAATTAATGTTGTTAGAAACGTACAATTTAAGAATGTATTTCCTAATATTCCCTTTGGTTTAATTAATATTTCACTTTAGATTTTCTTTATTGTTGATTACCATACACAATAATTATGGGTATTTTATAAAACTGAAAACTTAAATAAGAAAAGAAGAATATCTTTTTGGGATGGAGTGAGTATTATCTTTTTAATATTGTTGCAAATTTAAATTGTCGAATTGGCATTCACATCACATACTTGATTTCAGGGAATATTTGTTAGAACACGGTATTGGTATATTACGTGCTTCTAAATCTTAATTTGCAATTATGACATTCTATTCATATACAACTAGTCTCTTATCCGAGAGTTGCACGGGGAAACCAAATGAACAAAAATCTAAGAAAATCGAAATAAGTAAGAAATTCAATGTTAAATATAAACCTTGAATGACGAATCAAAATATAATATTCTCATTGAGAATAATCATAAAATACAGCTATAATAAGATTAGTGCTGTAAATAATTAAATATTTAGTGAATGATTATCCTACCCTGTAAACCTTAGATATGTTACTATTGTTCCCCTGAAACCCTAGCTTTGTATCTATAAATAAGGGTCTCTACTTCTCATTGTAAACAGACAATTCTTGTATTTTCTCTCTACTTTTCTGTCTATTTTTCTATATTTTCCTTCTATTTTATAACACGTTATCAGCACGATATGGTTTTTACTTATAGCCTTTATCGTATTCTGCAATGAATTTCGTTTTCTTTGATTCCTCAATGACGATCGGCAGCCAGTAGATTGTATACATATAATTTTGTTGGTTACCTTTTTCCTTTTTACACTTTGTGGAATGTCTCCACGTTTTATCATTGAGATGACAATTGGTAGCCAATGGATTATATACATATAATTTTATTGGCAACCTACTTCTTACAGTTTTTTGATTTTATCCCACAATGATATTCGATTTCCACTTATTAGCTTTGAAACACAATTTTTTGAAATTTAATTTATATGTTGATGATTTTGTTTTCTTTCACATATATGATTGGGAATCAAAATACTAATTTGATTATCCATGTCATACATAAGGGGACAGCCAATGTTCAATTTTAATGGATTTTTGGCTTCCAAATTTATACATCATGTTTACAATCATATTTTGATTAATGATATAAAGGGATCAAGAAATCTTCTCTTGATTGATTCCTTTTGAAATAATATAGCGACTAATTACATAATGAATGTAAATCTAGTAGTCACATATTATACTACTCTTTGCTTTTCTTATGTAGTAGGAAGATCATGAAGGATATTTTTGATTGATTTTTTTCTTAGTTTGATTTTGGCTGCCAATTACATAATATATATGAATATGGCAACCGTTATCTATTGATAAGTACTAATAGTCTTATGTAAATACATAATAACCATGCATCTTATATATGTTATATTAATAACTGACATTTATGCTTATTTCTACACAATTAATTGATCTAACTATTAGATATTTTGTATAGTATGTTATTTAAATTCATGCAATTATGCTATTATTCTCATATAACTATTTGTGTTACAAATCTTGTTCAGTACTCCTGAGGAGGCACGTTAATCTTGATTAATTCCCCGAAAGGGCAAATATAAAAAGTTCCAACATAGTCTATTATTCTTATCCTTGAAGGAAAGAATAAAAATTTATATTATAGTTAATATGATACTTGATTAATCTCATATTAATCATTATGTATAAGTTTATATAATTCTTGGAGAACTACAGTTACATCTGATTAAATATTCTAGAAGAATACGATTGCCCAAAAAATCCCCGAGATATGCTAATAATCATGGCTTCTTGAAGAAACATAGTTTGTAATTTTAATCTCAGATATTATATTGGCAAAATATTTTGTTGTGTTAGCGAAGAAAATCACAACTTTATATCACAACTTTATATTATAGCAAATTATAATTTGCTTCTGGATAGCAAGATAAGATTTATTTTTATGTTGTGGTTTCCTGAAGAAACTATAATATTTGAAATTAAAGAAGAATGTCTTATTATTTGTTCTTAAAGAAACATAATTTTTACTTCATCTATTATTATTGCATTATATTTTCTGTTTTGCAATTTACGTTAGATGCACCTGTTTATTTATTTATTAAATTGTTATTATATGTACAATAATAAATTAGATCTAATGAGTTGTTACTCTTGAAGTAGTACAACTTATATTATAATATTCTTGCTAAATATTAATTGTTCTTGAAGAACAATATTATGCTAGGTATTATATTTTCAATATATGCATGAAGAATATTTAATTACTCTTCTTGGAATAGTAATAATTCAAATTGATAATGAATTGTTGATATTGATTAGTTTATTCTTATTTTTATCTGGTTTTATATTGCTGCATTGGATATGAACTTATCCGCTTTATCATTTTAATGTTTAGTTACCCTGAGCTATTTGAATTTTGAATAAACTATTTGTTATTTGACTTTCATTGATATTTAAGTTTTTCTTGTTTAAATACAAATAGAGTAAAAATGATTTGTCAAGATTTTTGTTTAGCTGATAATGCCACTTCCCATATAATTTTTCGAGACAAAAGGTATTTTGTTGAATTAACATTAGCCACTAATAATGTTAATACAATTTCTGGAGTGTCAAATATCATTGAAAATTTCTGAAGAGCTAATATAATCTTACCCAACGGTACAAGATTATGTATTAATGATGCACTTTTCTCTAGCAAATTCAGAAGAAATTTGCTTAGTTTTAAAGATGTACGCTGCAATGGATATCATATTGAGACATTGCAAGAAAATAATATTGAATATATTTGTATAACTTCTTTTCTATCTGGCTAGAAGCAGATAAAAGAAAAATTACAAGCACTCCTATCTGGAATGTATTTCACAACTATAAAGTCAGTTGAATCAAATTATATACCAGAAGTTTGAAGACCCAAAAAGTTTTATACTTTGGCATGATAGACTTGGACATCCAGGAGCAGTAATGATGCGACGTATCATTACCAGTACACATGGACATTCTTTAAAGAACTAAAAGATTCTTTTACCTAATCATTATCCATGTAACGCTTGCTCGCAAGGAAAATTAGTAGTCAAACATTCCTCTACAAAAGTTAATGTTGAACTTCCAATGTTTTTTGGAAAGAATTCATGGGGATATATGTGGGCCTATACAGCCATCATGTGGACTATTTAGATACTTTATGGTTTTAGTTGATGCCTCAACAAGGTGGTCACATATATATCTGCTTTCGACTAGAAATATGGCTTTTGCCAAATTACTCACTCAAATAATAAAATTACGAGCTCAATTTCCCGATTATTCTATCAAGACAATTCGTCTTTACAATGCTGCCGAATTCTGATCCCAAGCATTTAATGAGTACTGCACTTCTATTGGTATTGTTGTGGAACATTCGGTTCCCCATGTGCATACTCAGAATGGCCTTGCAGAGTCGTTTACAAAACGATTGCAACTAATTGCTGCGTCATTAATTCGCTTAAGGCCAATCGCTTATCATAAATACTCGCCTTTAGAATTGGCATTTGGTCGAGAAGCTGATGTTTCTCACCTAAAAATTTTCAGCTTTACTGTCCAAGTTCCAATTTCACCCCCACAATGCACTAAAATGGGTCCCTAAAGAAGACTTGGGATTTATGTTGGTTTTGATTCACTAACAATTATTAGGTACCTTGAACCACTAACAGATAACCTATTTACTACACGTTTTGCATACTGTCATTTTGACGAGATGACTTTTCTTACTCTAGGAGGGGCAAAACTACATCCTGAAAAACAAAATAAAATTTCTTGGAATGAATCTACCTTATCTCACTTTGATTCCCAAAGCAATCAATGTGAGCAAGAAGTTGAAAAAATAATTCATTTGGAAAAGGTTGCAAATCAATTACCTGATCTATTTGTGGATACAGAAAAGTGACAAAATCACATGTACCGGTACAAAATACTCCAACAAAAATTGATGTTCCTGTAGAACAATCTACTATAGCAAGTGAATCAAAAGTACGTCAGAAACTTGGTCGACCACTTGGAACTAAAGATTCTATTCCTAGAAAAAGAAAAGTATAAGAGAACAATCAACCACAAGCTCAAGAGGAGCATGAAGTGATTGATCAATCAAATAAAGAAGATTTGATTCCTGCAGAACCACAAAATGAAGAGATCTCAATAAACTATTTATCATCACACAAAGTTTATGAAAGAAACAATGTTGTGATAGATAATATTTTCACCTATAATGTGGCTCTTGATATCATGCATGAGAATGAGGATCCTAAACCACAGTCTGTTAAAAACTGTCAGCAAAGAAAAGATTGGCCAAAATGGAAAGAAGCCATACAGGCAGAGTTGAATTCTTAGGAAAAAAGAAAAGTTTTTGGTCCTGTAGTCCAAACACCCAAAGATGTAATTCCTGTCAAATACAAATGGGTGTTTGTGAGAAAAAGAAATGAGAACAATGAAATTACGAGATACAAGGCTCGACTTGTAGTACAAGGCTTTTCACAGAGACCTGGAATAGATTATGAGGAGACATATTCTCCTGTGATAGATGCCATAACAATCAGATATTTGATGAGTTTAGCTGTCTCACAAAAGTTAGATATGAGACTTATGGATGTAGTAACTACCTCTCTTTACGGCTCGCTTGATAGTGATATTTTTATGAAAATCCCAGAAGGATTTAAAGTGCCAGAAGTAAGTGATTCATTCCGTAAAAATGTGTTCTCAATTAAATTACAAAAATCACTCTATGGATTAAAACAATCTGGACAGATGTGGTATAACCTTCTGAGTGATTTGTTGAAAGAGGGATATTAAAATGGTGATATCTGCCTATGTGTTTTTATAAAGAAAACTGATGTTGGATTTGTAATAGTAGTAGTTTATATAGATTATTTAAATCTTATAGGAACTCCTGAAGAGCTCAATAGAACTGCTGAATATTTAAAAACTAAATTTGAAATGAAAGATTTAAGGAAAACCAAATATTGTCGTGGTTTGCAGATTGAACATCTTTCAAAAGGATTATCTGTCCATCAGTCTACATATATAGAAAAAGTTTTAAAAAATATTTTATATGGATAAGGCACATCCATTGACATCTCTAATGGTTGTCTGATCACCTGATATAGACAAAGATCCTTTTCGTCCAGTTGAAGATGGGGAAAAGATTATTGGTCCTGAAGTACCATATCTTAGTACAATCGAAGCATTGACATATCTTGTAAATTGTACTCAACCGGATATAGCTTTTTCTGTAAATCTCCTTGCTACATAAATTCTGCACCAACTCAAAGGCATTGGAATGGTGTTAAACATATTCTTCGTTACCTTAAAGGTACCATAGACTTGGGATTATTTTATTCACAACACAAAGGCAGTTCTTTAGTTGGCTATGCAGATGCAAGTTTTCTCTCCGATCCACATAAAGCTAAGTCACAAACAAAATATATCTTTACTTGTGGAGGAACAGCTATATCATGGAGATTTGTGAAGCAAACCATTACAGCAACATCTTCAAATCACGCAGAAATTATTGCAATCCATGAAGCAAGTCGTAAATGTGTATGGCTTAGGAACACGACACACCATATTCAAACATCATGTGGAATAGTTTCAACAAAGGAAGGTCCAACGATACTGTATGAAGATAATGCAGCTTGTATTGCACAACTTAAAGGAGGCTTCATCAAAAGGAGCAGGACGAAGCACATATCTCCAAAGTTTTTCTACATACATAAACTTTAGTTGATTTATTCACAAAGGTGTTACCAACTTCTACATTAAAGGAATTGGTCCATAAGATTGGAATGCGTCTCTTCCGATCTCTTCAGTGATTGACATCAGGAGGAGTAGCTGTACTCTTTTTCCTTTGACTAGGTTTTGTCCCACTGGGTTTTCCTGGCAAGGTTTTAATGAGGCATCATTTTATTACTCCAAATATTCATTATATACTGTACTCTTTTTTCCTTAAGTTTGTACTTTTTTACCATTAGGTTTTCGTCAAACCAAGGTTTTTAACGAGATAATTAGGTATACAGATAGTCATTCAAGAGGGAGTGTTGTAAATAATTAAATATTTAGTGAATGACTATCCTACCCCGTAAACCCCAGATATGTTACCATTGTTCCCCTGATACCCTAGCTTTGTATCTATAAATAGGGGTCTCTACTTCTCATTGTAAACAGACAATTCTTGTATTTTCTATCTATTTTTCTATATTTTCCTTCTATTTTATAACAATTAGTCTCTTTTTTAAATTGATTTTTTTCTGAAGTAATTAAAATGATGTTTACTACTTTAAAATCAATAAAATAGATTTCAAATTTTATAATTTAGTATACAACTTTAATAACCTTTGTTTTCCCAAAAGGGAATGTTCATTCATGTCATTAACAAGAAATAGTCTCCTTCATCCATGGTAAGATGAAGCGAGGTATACAATCCATCCAATGATAATTACTAGTAGAAGTATAGAGAGCTAGATTATGGGCTAGGAATGTGATAGCACGTACCACACCCACTCTCAACAAGTAACTCTTGGATGCCTCTAATAATTTGTGAATATAGAACAAAGGATTCTTTGTTTATTAAATTGTTCACCACTTGCATAGCATTCCTCTCTACTCGAGCCATAGCCAACCCCTTTTCGTGAGCAAACTCCAAGCAATATTTGATTCCCCACGCTCTAGCCATCAAAGATTCAGTACACCCCTGCCGACGACAAACAAATGCCCTATACAGCATCCCTTCACATCCTTAACTACTCTATCAAACCCCATCCATCCCTCTGTCTCCTTTATTGCTGCGTCGGTGGCTAGGATCAATCAGTGCTTGATTGACCCATCCTGTTAGCTACATCATCATTGGTGCTTTGTGTCATAAGACTTAATTTTTTCATATGACTCTAGCCATATGAGGATTGAGTCTCTAACATACAATGCCTCTAGAATAACTCTTTCATGTATCAATTGATTATGGTGTTGGTTATCCACCTACATGTGTGGCAGATTGCAACACCAAACCAACAAAGTAATTTAACAGGGGGTTGAAATAATTAATTTGGTTGATTGGGGATAATATTGTAAGTATAAAACAAACGGAGGAGTTTACTTACAATTACAGGAATTTGTATTGAAGCTCAAGCAAAGCCTAGTAGGGTTTAAAGGATCCCTGAATCTCTGTATATAGGTTGTGCCTGAAGGAAGACGAGAGACGTCTTGCAAAGAAGAAGCCATGTGTGAGAGAATCCAAAGGCGTGAAGAAAAAGACAAAGATCAAGCAACCTAAACGAGCTGAAGATTTCAACCGGTTGCATGCATGATTAACTCCAAACGTTAGAAGAAATCAAGAGCAAGTTGAACCCCAATTCGTGCAAGTAGGCAGCTTGGGCATTGGTCGATCAAACCGTTATATCTCATCATTCCTTGGTCTGATCAGTGTGAAATTTAGATATCCTCTTCCCAACTCATTGTTCTTCAAATCCAAGGGTCAAGCTGAAGATCCAATGGCTTGTTTTGGAGAAATTTTCATCAGAACAAAGGAAATTTTGTTGTGAGACTTTTCCATTAATTTTGAAGTAATGTTCCCAGAATCTCCTTTCTTGAGAAGAGTTGTGACTTGTATTATTGCTCTTGATGCTTTGGCGTGTCTTTAGAATTATCCAGAGGTTACTTGTACCCATTATATTGTTATAGTGGAAGATTGTTTGGAGGTGGGGTTGTGGTCCTTGTGGACATAGGCAAATTACTGAACCACGTTAAATCTTTTGTTTATTTATTTTTCACGTTATTGTTTAGTTTTTTCTCTAGTTATTTATCTCCTATTAGGTTCTCACAAGAAGGAGAATTAATATTCCACTGTGATCGTCATATCGACAAATTTTCTCCCAACATATAGGACTTCCATACCATCTATGCTGCCATGCATATAATTTCAAGATGAAATCTCCAAAATTAGCTCCTCTCCAAAGGAGACAGCGCCCTTCAAAAGTGAGCTCCCAGCGGCCGAGGCCTTTCCAAAGTTTAGTAACCCAATCACATTGCACAAAGACAAGTAAATCAACTTCAAAAGCATGACGTCAAGGGCATCTCAAGTTTGCATCCATCCTTCTAAATCCCATCCCTTCTAAAATTTTGCATACTTCTAAATCCCATCCCTCCTTCCTTCTTCGATTTACACAGCAAACTCTACTTTACCCAAGCCATCTTCCTTTCTCTATACTTTGTGCCCGACCAAAAATTTGATATCTTACTCCTTATCTCGCTACACTGGGTTGGAATACAGAAGAGGCCCATAATGTAAGTTAAGATTGCTTGCAAAATAGCTTTAACCATTACTTCTCTACCCGCACTGAAGAAGTATCATCTTTTCCATTACTGAATTCATTCCCTTTTTTTCCTTCAGAGTTGCAAAGGTCTGCCTTTTATTCTTTCCAATCATTGAAGGGAGCCCCAAGTATCGATCATGCTAACGGAGAATATCTAAGCCTAGCAAGTCACCCAAATTTCACCTCTGTTCTTGGTTTACACTTGTTGAGAATGTGATGGATATCTTGTCCATATTAACCTGCTGGCCTGATGCTTGACCGTACATATCAATGATCTCTAGAATGGTGGTAACATCTTGCTAGTTAGCCCAGGTGAATAAGATAGAATCATCTGTGACCTATCCTAGTGCACTTCATTCCTCTCAACCTCCCTTGTTCCTCTACTTTTGAAATAAGAGAAGAGAATGCTTCTGCACACATGATAAATAAGTAGTACGGTGATAGACAACACCCTTGTCTCAATCCTCGCGATGGCTTCACAGACCCTTGGAAATTTCCATTAATTGTACTAGTGTACTCAAGAGTTGAGATACAGTCATGCACGCTTTGTATCCACTTTGATGGAAAGCCCATTCATCCCATTACTGCAGTCAAGAAGCTACACTCCCCCAGATCATAAGCCTTGCTCATATCAAGTTTGAGAGCAAGGAAGCCTTTGTTGCCATTATTTCTCTTCCCCATCTAATGAAGAACCTCGAAAGCTGCTATATATTGCATTGTTGGTAATCATTCTCCCTGGGATGAAAGCACTTTAATTGCTCAAAACCAAGGGGGAAAGCACTTGCTTGACAACAAGTTTGTCTAATACATTACACAAAGAAATTGACCTAAACTCTGTAATAAACTTAAGGGAATTTTTTGGGGGATCAATACAATAGTAGACATATTAAGAGCTATAACAAAACAGCCATAATTTAAAATTTTCAAACAAGCGGAAGAGATAGGACCTTTAAGTTCTTGCCAGTGAAATTGGTAGAAAGAGTTATGGAATCCATCAATGTCTGGCGCTTTATGTGACCCATACTGAAGAGGGCTCATGTCACCTCCTCCTCCATAAATGGTACTGCGAGAACTCTGATGTCATCTTCGGATAATATGCTATTAATTCCTCTTTTACGTTCCCTGATCTCTTCTTCGGTTGGTCTTCAGCTAGCAAAAAGATTTGAATAGAACTCCTCAATATGACTCACAAGCTGGTCTTCATCTGTTATCCACTCCCCGTCTGCTCTTCTAAGTCTAGTAATTATATTTTTGTGTATTCTCTCTATAGCACGTGCACAGAAGAACTTTGTATTGTTTTCTCAATCTATCAACCAATCCGCCCTCGCCCGTTGCCTCCAATGAATTTCCTTTAGCCTATATAGCCGTTCAATCTCCCTATCCAGCCTCTTGATTTCATGCATATGATCCCTTGGGTTAGATGCACGGAGCAATACATTCCTAGCCTTCTCCAATTCACTAATCTCCCTGTCCAGACTCCAGCCCTCTAAATTTTGCTTCACTCCAATTCTTCAAACGTTCCTTGCACTTATTTAACTTTTCCTTGATGCCATCAACAGTAACCCCATCGGCCCCATGAGCATTCCACGATCACAGTATTCTAGGCATTACTTCTCCATATTCTTCTTCTTTTGCCCAATGTGGTTCGTGCCCAAATGGTCTCTTTTTTTTGCGCCGATTTACAACTTTAATAACTTGATACAAAACACCCCAATAACAATTGAAAATATTTTCTCTAATATTTAAAATTTTGAAATCAATCAATATATGAATAAAATTAATTTTCCCTAGAAATACTAATCATAAAAATTATGCCAAGTTTATTAAGAAAATAAAGCACAATTATACGAAAATATTAAAAAACAATAGTGTCACACCCGTACGACATCGAGACATAATTTATCAAAACGGAAAAAAGTAATGAGAGCAACAAACAAAATTAAAATCAATTTTTCAAATTATTATGGAAACTATTAATGTAAAATACAATTATATTACTCAAATATATTATCTAAGAGCAATTTTTTTATTTTGAGAAGTAATGGCAATGTTAGGAATATATTGAGACACAATTTTCATGGGTTCCAATGTTGGCGAGGATATCATGGTTTTCAAATTTGATTGATAGATTAGGAATATTTCAATTAGGAATATTCACAATTATAAATTAGGAATAAATAGTCATGGTTTTTTGCTTAATCTAAAAATAGGAAAAAAAATCAGTATACTATAAATTGTACCAAGAACTTTGTGTGGGAAAACTACAATAATAGGGATGCTGACACTCTTTTTTTTTTAAAGTACAATTACAAATCTACATCGTAGCAGTATAAATGTGTATAGATATTTATCTTATTGAAACAAAGCGGTAAGAAAATCAACAAGACAAATCCACATATAGTGGGAATATATACTATAATAAAATGTAAAACCCCATATAGGGGAATCGAACTTGAGACTTTTAGATTCTAATATCTCAGCCCAGCCCTCTAACCAAATGGGCAAGGCCTCATTGGCTGGATGCCGACACTTGATTCTCTCAATTAATATATATAATATAAAAAACTAAAATCAATTTTTCAAATTATTATGGAAACTATTAATGCAAAACACCATTATAGGATTCAGATTGAAATTGAAATACAAATTTTCACGGTTTTCAATGTTGGTGAAAATATCACGGTTTTTCAAATTTGATTGATAGATTATGAATGTTTCGATTAGGAATATTCACAATTATAAATTATGAATAAATAGATTCGGATCCTCAATTATAGCATCTAAATTTTGGAGAAAATAGAATATTATGGTGAATATCACAGTCTTTTGCTTTATCTATAAAAAGAAAAAGAAATCAGTTTATCACAAAGCGTAGCAAGAACTTTGGGCGGGAAAACTATAGCAATAGGAGTACTGAGACTTAGTTCTCTTAATTTATATATATATATATATATATACACACACAGATTGCATAGACACACGTGAATGTATATATCAATATATGTTTCATCAAATTGCACAGATACACTTTAAATATCCACGTATGTCTTGATTTTGATCAATTTGCACAAGACACGGGCGAATGTAATTAATTCCACTAATTTTTTTGTTATGCTTGGCTATGGTTGAATTCTTATTTGGATCCATCATTTTTTTTTGGGGGGTTACGTTGGATGTGGATGTTTGGTTTTAATTTTTTAATTTTATGCTACGATTGACCAATTAAAACAGTCATATACCACGATTTCTAAACATTTCATTAAAAATTATTGACATGTAATATTGGCCAAGACAGAAAGATGGAGTCCAACAGCTTGCTGCAATACCAATAAAATATCAAAACGTAATTATGATAAAGTAATGAATATAATGGAAACTTGAAGTTTCATTCATCATACAATACACGTATATATCATAAAATAAGTTGAAATACATACAAAATTTGATATGTCTGAAGTATATATAAATAACTCAAGGTTATCATATACATTACGGATTAGTATGACAGAGATACACATTGTACTTTTTTTTTTCCCTTCTTGATTGAGGTCTTGTTCCACTCGATTTTACTAGCAAAGTTTTTAATAAGGCAACTTTAACAGCGTATCTGAAGAAATATACTCTTTTTGCTTCACTTGATGCCCCCCTTCTCTTCCTTCTTGTTGTAAGGTTTTACTGAGTTATATTCTTTGTGTGACAAATGTACATGGTGTATTAGATATTAACCCTTAATACAAGACTCTTGAAGAGATTATTATGCTACCGGAAGCAAAATATACTTCCTTCGTCCCATTTACCTAGCTCATATTTTCTTTTTGGTTTGTCCCATTTACATAATAATGTTTCTAGGTAGCATCATTTATTACATTCATTTACTATTATACCCATATTGAATCTTAAAAATGAATAATTAATTTTCTAGAATATGGCAAACATTAAATTTGACACCTCTGATTAGATAAAGCTATTCTAGGAAGTATGTAAATTTTATTTCCCAATACCTTTCTTAATCCTTATGTAAAAGGCAAAATGGGCTAACTAGATGGGACGGAGGAAGTATTTCAAAGTATTGAAAATATTAGAGACATATGGACGGCTAAATACAACTAACATATAGTCTCATGGGAATGGTGTTAGATAATTTCCAAGAAAGGTTGTCCATTGAAGCACAATTGTACTCTTTTTTCCTTCGACAAGTTTCTGTTCCACTGTGGCAAGGTTTTATTGAGGCAGCTTGGGCAAATTCCAAATATGTTGTTTGAGAATTCATCAATCTTCTTTTCTTCTTAGTTTGGTAGATTTTTGTTTATAGAATTTTTCCCACCAAGGTTTTAAAGTGGCGTACTGTCTGATAATAGTCATCAAAAGGGGAAGGAGAGGAGGCCTCTCCCTTAGGGAGAGGCCACCTACACACATGGCCCCCTATTATTGGGGGATCAGGGGGCCCACCTCCTGATCTCCTAATAACAGGGGGCCATGTGGCAAGACGCCTCTCTATAAAGGAGAGGCCTTCTCTCCATAGAATAACTCTTACATATGTGTGTATCGTGAATAGAGAAAAATAATATACTGTAAGATAGTGAATTGACCTTATTTTATACTACTAAATCATTCTACAAATTAACTCTCTTAAAACTATATGAAAAGTGTTCAAATTCGCTTTGGGTTTTTGGCCATGGGTTTATCTACCAATCACAAGTAGCCAAACATATGAGTGATGCTATTCAATTCAATCCAGCTAAAACTCATTATGTTTTGCACTCTTTGTTTTTCATAATATTCCAAATTTGATGAATATTCTCCCAATTTCTAGAATCAGCCTATAAATTTGACAATAATACGTAGTAGCTAGGATTTTGTGGGTCTAAGTTCAGTAAATATTCTGAGGCCAATTTAGCAAGCTTTGCATTATTTCCAAGAACTCGGCAAACCCCAGTTAATGTCTCCCAAATGCCAGCGTCTCTTGCCTAAAAATTAACTCATCTCCTTACAATGGATTCACACAATGTTGGCTATTTTGTTTCAGCAACGACCCCAAAATGAAGGAAAACTATCCCTTTTGCCATTGAATTAATATCATTGTTAAACCAAATTATGTACTTCAACCTTATTTTGTGTCACATAATCATCCATATTCTCTACTGATCACTTCTTCTTTGTTGCACATCTGAAATGGAAAAACCAAGAATCATAAATTAATTATCCCCATGGGGCATTAAAAAAAAAGTGCTCACTTATGAGATAAAAATATGCAAGGAATCTTAGCTCAAATGCAAAGTATTTGTTTATGCATTCATACGTGCCGGTATATGCATCAATCAACTATTTAACTCGCAGCATAATTCTGAAAAGGAAACTCTTGAGATGCAGAAAGTCTGAGATTTGTGTAGTGAAGTGCATGAAAGGATATGAAATCTCAACATAAGTTTATATTAAACTTTCATTTTTATCCTTTTCAAAAAAAAAAAACTATCATTTTTATCCGCTATCATTTGCAAATGCATGATTCATTGCTTTTAATTTAGAGGAAATTAGGTACCACACCCCTTTTTTCTACGAAATAGTAAATATACGTGTGTCTTGAAAATATTGCAGATATACCTCTTAAGATTTCAATTTTGCACCTATTTTTCTAATTAGCTTTTTTTTTAAAGGAATTTTTTAGTTAGCTTTAATAAAGATAATTTTATTAATTATACTAATTGTAATATAATATTAAAATTGATTTTAATAAAAAACCAATATGTCATCCACGATCCACCAAACCGTCACCCCATTGTGTCTCATTTTGCACCCATCTTGCTTTTCATTTTGCACCAACCACCAAGTCCTAGACAAAAGGAATAAAATCTCCATCCTACCTCTGGTGTTCGTCTTCTTTAGACAGCCATTGACGCACCAACCCGCCTCAAATTCCAGTCACACAAAATACCTTTTTTTGTCAATGCCAGCGCAAGATTCTGATCTGTAATTTAGATGGGTGAAAATCTATGACTCGAATCTTTTTCTTTTTTTTACGACGGATCTGAAATCTAGTGAAGGTGGTGGATTTGCGAAATCAGGTGGTTGGGAATCTGATTTCTTTCTAATGAAATTTGTTGCATTTTCAGGCCATTTTTCGATAATTATAGTGCAATTTTCTGGCAAAGAAGTCCATAGATGGTATATTTTGTGGTAGATTTGTGATAGTGGTGGTGTATTTCTTGGTGAAAGATGGCTGCACATGGTGTATTTTCTAGCAGATTTGCAAGGGCGGTGGTGTACTTTCTAGTACCGATCGAACAACTACAACTGCGGTGGTGGCAGGACAGTAGCGGTGGTAGAATGGGTTAGTGGTGCAGTACCTTAGAGAAGAATAGGTCATTAATCATAGGGCGGGACGACTGGCCAATATTCGGGGGCAAAACAGCCTATTGATACTTGGGGGATGAGGCTGCTAGTTGTCACGCACTTGTTGTTGTCTCACAAGTAGCGCGCGGCCCTAGTGTATTCTCATATCCGCCCCCTGCCATTGAGCACTAAGCCAGATAGCCAAAGATGCTTGACGATGTTGAGAACTTGACACACTGACTAAGAACAATAGAAAGAACGTTATGGAAAGAACATAAGAGAGCTTTGTGAATAGTAGAATGCTATACACTTGGAGAACGCTTGGATGATTGCAAATGAGACCCAAGGCCCCTATTTATAGTGACACCCCTCTTGATCGGATAGTGGAGATTAATTTGATCCAACGGCTACGATCGTGTCTCTAGAATTCTCTAGGGCTATCTACAAGATAT
The DNA here is from genome assembly GCA_963692815.1 of Nyctanthes arbor-tristis. Classification (NCBI taxonomy): domain Eukaryota; kingdom Viridiplantae; phylum Streptophyta; class Magnoliopsida; order Lamiales; family Oleaceae; genus Nyctanthes; species Nyctanthes arbor-tristis. The sequence continues at coordinate 36,743 of CAVNYN010235315.1, forward strand.
TTACAATAAAATATTCTAGAATATGTTACAGAATGTCCCACAAGGTTTCATAAGATTCTAGGCTCAACCGGTTCTAGAACGTTCCACCTAGACGACCGCCAAGTCGACCTCCTAGATCCTTCCGGGCTTGTGTAGAAACGGACCTGTCATCACATAGTGGATACTCATTGGTCTTATGGTCCACCTCCCATCTAGGTGGTAGCTTCATCGACAGCTCCGCTGGCATTACGTCCTTATTTTCCTCAAGGACGTCCTTGATGACTTTGGGCAAATCAGCCTCAACGCCGTCCCCCGACAGCTCCTCCGTCTTGAGTGCAGCCAAAAACGTTGGCTGCCCTTTCTTCATGCCCTTGGCAAGCTGCAAGGCAGAGAGTTGCTTGCCATCGTTATCCCCCGTCGGCACCATCAGTACCATGCAAGACATTCCTTTTCCCAAGTTACATACTGACCCAAAGGACAGCATAGGAACGACATTAACCTTTCTTAAGAAATCCAAGCCAAACACCAATCGAAAGCCGTCTATTGGAGCGACTGATAGATCCACCTTACCTTGCCATGTGCCAAGGCAAAGGTCGGCCCCATGAACCATGCCACAAAAGGGCTTGGCACTGGCATTAACGGTCCTTAGAAGACCACCACCCTTTGATATGGAAAGGTCCAACCATTGTGTTTCATCCTCTGTGATGAAGTTGTGAGTAGCACCTATGTCGACCAACGCCCATGTAGGCCGATCGTTCACATAGGCATCCACGTACATTAGCCTTTTACTCCCACTAGTAACTGGTACGGGCTTGACGTCAAGGGCATTTAGCAATTGTAGTGACCCGATATGCTCCGCCAGTAGGTCATAGCTTGAGGATGGAACCTTCTTCCTCCATAGCCGCCAATGACCCCAACTTCGGGCAATCCCACATGGTATGAGGCCCTTTGTATACAAAGCACCCGCTTTTAGGGTTGAAAGGAGTTTTCCTCTTGTCGTCGTTATATTTGTTGACTCTCTTCGGTGAATAACATCTTGTCTTTCTTGTCTTCCCGGCCTTTGGCCGAGTTACTCTTCGAGCCTTTAGGACTTTGCTTGGACGGCTCCCCGTCCCATTGGTACTCGCTCAAAGAGTCGGCTACAACAATAGCTTCATCTGCTGACTTTACTCCCCGACATTGCAACTCTTGCTTGGCCCAATTTTGTACGCCGACGGTGAAGTGAAAAAGAAGGTCGTCGTCTGACAAGTTTGAGATTTGAAGCATAAGTATAGTAAACTTCTTAACGTACTCCCGAATGCTTGGCTTATGCTTCAATTCCCTAAGCTTTCGATGGGCCTTGTAAACGACGTTCTCTGGATAGAACTGCTATTTTAGTTCCTGCTTGAAGTCATCCCAACTATCAATCCTGCAAATGTCCTTCTCTATGTCGTCGTGCTTACGGCGCCACCATAGACAAGCGACGTCAGTAAGATACATAGAGGCATGACGTACTTTGGCACCGTCATCAACAACGTTCATGCCCTCGAAGTAGATTTCCATTCGCCAAAAGAAGTCCTCCACTGACTTTGCGTCCCGCTTTCCATCGAACTCCTTAGGCTTTGGATAGTCAAAAATTTGAGTGCCGGTCCCCGAACTAGCACCCACATTAGCTGCCGCATTTTTGCACGTCACCAAGTCCTTGCGTACCTTATCACAAAGCTTGTTGAATTGATTTTGGATGGCCATAACAGCATCCGTGGCCTTGGCCTCCAACTCGGTCATGTCACCTCAGAGAGTACATTCCTCCACCTTAAAAGCTTCAAGTTGTCCCAACGAATGTTCCTCCAACGTCATGGAGGACCGTTTAACAGCCTCAATCCGTTCGCCCATGTCAATGACGATAACTTGGAGTTCCTCGTCCGCAAAGCCCCTAAGCTTGCTCTTACTTCAGTGCCTCACTTTCTCGCCATCCTTGGGAACAACGTCACGACCCCGTACATCTTTCTTCTCAAGAAGATCGACCAAACGTGCCTGTACATCCCCAACCATAGTACCAGAAGCGTCCCCTCATTAGCCATCGTCAACTTTGGCTCTGATACCATGTGTCACGCACTTGTTGTTTTCTCACAGGCAGCGCACGGCCTTAGTGTCTTCTCACGTCCGCCCTCTGCGGTTGAGCACTAAGATAGCCTCCCGTTGCCAAAGATACTAGACGATGTTGAGAACTTGGCATACCGACTAAGAACGATAGCAAGAACGTTATGGAAAGAAGACAAGAGAGCTTTATGAATAGTGGAATGCTATACACTTGGAGAATATTTGGATGATTACAAATAATACCCAAGGTCCCTATTTACAGTTCCACCCCTTTTGATCTACGGTGGAGATTAATTCGATCCAACGGCGACAATCGTGTCTCTAGAATTCTCTAGGGCTATCTACAAGATATTTACAATAAAATTTTCTAGAATATGTTCCAGAATGTCCCACAAGGTTTCATAAGATTCTAGGCTCAACCGGTTCTAGAACATTCCACCTAGACGACCCACGAGTTTCCCTTTTTAAACAATTTTTTTTAAACAATCTAACACATTGTATGGATTAAATTTAATTGATTAGAGTTCACCCAAAAAGAAAAAGAAAATGTAAAGAAAGTAAGAATGTAACATAATTCTATTGACACAAATTCCCAATGCCCCTTTCCTTAGGTTAATGCATGTACATGTCTCACTCGTAAAGTTTAAAAAAGGTTAAAAAGAAAAAAAAATGCAGCAACGCCTACATTAATTTAGAACTACTGTAAATAATAATACTTGATAGAAAGAAAATTAGTATATTGTTTACCATCCAAAAATTATTCTAATTTAGTACTATAAAGATTTTATTATCACACTATTTTTCCCCTATTTTGGCCCAAATCTTGTTCAATTTTAAAAAAGATTGTGAACAAAAATGAGAATTCTTACAGAACAAACATACAACATACTTCCCACCACGACATGGATAATTGAAGAAACAAATCAATTTCTAGGGGTATCTTATCTCTTGTCCTATCACCAACTTCATCAACTTCAACAATAGAGAAATATAATTAAGGATTTAACCACGGGTATACGTTAGGTAATGTTGGCAACCATGCTGTAAGAAATTCAACTCATGTATTTGTGACCAAAAGAGTGTTCAAACTGGGCCCCATACTTGGAGACAATGTCCTTAAGCATTGCTTTTGTCTCTGACCCTGCATATACCAAAGTAATATTAGAAACTAAATATTAAGTCTGTCATAGTGTTGGTTATAGAGATTATATGGATTCACCTATTGGCATATCATTGAGTTGGAATCTTCTCTCTCTCTCTCTGATGCTACTACATGTCTTACTGATGCTCTATCTAATTGAATGACCAGCTAGCCTAGTATTTTCAATCTCTTTTGGCATTTAGAGGCCAAAACTGGTATTTTCAATCCCTCTTTTGACATTTGCATGCTCCTCGATTGGAACTAATAGTCATGTTTCTCAGTATATAGTTTAAACATATTGAGATACAAAAGGAAATAAAAATAATTTAAATTGCATAATGACTTTCAGAAGAATGAGAACTTCACAAATCTGTCATGCAGTTTTCTAGCAACGTAAGGTAGTGATGGTGTGCCGGCTATCCATATTATCACTTTGTATATGTTGTGTACTATGCAAGCTTTAGCTAAGCACCATTATCACTCAGCTATCCTTTCAGTATAAAGCTTGGATGGCTCCGTACATTTTGACACCGCTGCTACAAACAATTGCTCAACCCACACAAGGACAAACTAAGGGAAACAAAAATTTGCAAATGAAGTTCCAAAAATATGGGTCCTTAATTGATACACGATATTACTCAAAATTATTTCTATTACACTCTTGCATATTAGAAGATACTGAAGTACCTCTATGATATATATAACACATGAAAGAATATATTCATACAATCATACCTATGCTTTTCATGTCATATATGCTGCTTAGAATTCTAATATACAATGCCTTATATTAGAACCTAATGCTTTCGATAAGATTTAATACACTATACTGCTTATATTAGAATTGCCCTGCCTTCTACATAGTTCTGGTAATGAAAATCTTCTTCACTTAACCAAAAAACTCCCCAATGATACCAAAATTTATGAACTAGTATTGAAGCAAACGGTAGCAAAAATTCCGGCAAAAATCAAGAGAACATGAAGAAGTGTCCAAAGTAGGGGTATATTCCAAATCTCTACCTGGAAATCAATTTTAGAACCAATTGACCTGAAAAACTTTCTTAAAACTTTCAAAATAATATAATATTTGTTTATGACTGATAAAAAGGATCAGGACCAATCAAACTGATAAATTTAAAAAGCTTACCACAATCGGCATTTATGACTGGCTGCGAGCTCATTCAAGAAGCAGATCCAACCTTCTCAACGGCCTTCACCACATCCATGCCCTCAACTATTTGCCCAAACACCACGTTTTTTCCGTTAAGCAACTCTGTTTTCGTAGTGCATATGAAAAACTGAGATCTATTGGTCCCGGGACCAGTATTGACCAAAGAGAGAACACCCGGTCTAGTGTGCTGCTTCATGAAGTCCTTGTCTGCGAACTTTGATATGCAAATCAATGCCTTTCTCTCTGGTGCAGAGGCGCAAAGTTCTCAGTGGTGTGGAGGACGGCAGTGGTGAACAGCTCCATACACATACGCGCTCATATAGATAGAGAAAACAACTCAAATTTACAAAAAGGAATTGGGAAAGAATGAAATTGGATTTGGAAAAGAAGAGACATGAGTTTGAATTTCTCTGTATGGGAACTGGAAAATGCATGAATTGAGCGTCAGTTCCCAAAAATGACAGCTAATGTGTGCATTAAACTCCAGAAGAAAAGAAACTTTTAATGACAAAAATACTACTAATAAATTGAGTAATAACAATAAAACAAAAGAAAAAAAAAACGGAGTGGGTAGAGAACAAAAGAAAAGAGAGGTAGCTGAGTTTAAGCGGAGAAAATTAAGGTGGGCCCGTAGAAATTTAGCTGCTTTAACATTAAATATAGATATACACTATGTTTGGCAATCATTTTTAATTGGAGTAATTTTAAATATATTCAAAATTTAAATTTTGTGTAAGTGTTATTACGAAATGATACATATGGAGGTATGATTAAAATGATGTGAAAAATTACATCATATCAAATATGCAGCTTGATTGTGTGCTAGCTAGTGGCAAAATTTTGAAATTTAAATTATTTGATAAATGATAGTGATTTTTAAATGATAACCAAGCAAAGAGAGATTATTATATTAATAGATTCTTCAACAATTTAGTGTAACGACCCGAGTTTTAGGCACTCGAGACACTACCAAATCCATTTTATGTCCTTTGAAGATACGCAGAAATTCAAAATTTCAAGCAAAAGTGAATAAGTGTAAACTTTTATTTATTTTTAAAATGAATAACATAATACAACATGTCATTAACAACAAAATTTCTAAACTTTGAAATAATAATGCTGTCAATAGTTATTAAAATATCAGCAAAACATTAACAGTTAAACGCTTATTCATTTTTCTTTTCTTTAATTTTAATTGCCGCCCTCTGCTGAGTAGCTGCTAGCTCTGAGACCTGAAATATTTTAAAATAAAATGTGAGTGCTTCAAAGAAACACTCAGTAGATTCATACACACAAATCTTTAAAACATGCAATACATATTATGCACCTAAATACATGCACACACGTAAACTTATGTTTGTAGGCTTGCCACTAATTGTCTGTGTCTATAGGCCCGTTAGAATGACGAGCTGAGTTTGTGGGCTCCCAACTAAGATGAGCTAACTATGCACATACTTTTTCATATTTCCATAAATCACATTTAAGCACATAAATATGCACATAACATGTAATTGCATCTTATGTTCATAAAAACGTGCGCATACAACTTTAGAAAACAATTTTATTAAGGAATCTACCTTAATTTTCTTTCCTTTTGAGTTTGAGCTATAGGGCAGTCAAATGTGCATCAACCTATGCTTCTCGTCTAGACAATTAGATAAATAAATGTTAGAAATCTCGAAAATGATTAGAATTAAATAAAATATGAAACTAAATGGTGAAGTTTGAAAGTTTTTTGATTAAAATATAAACTTTAAAAACTTTAGGGACTGAACTGAGCAAATCTGAAATCTTAATGATCGAGCTAGAGGGTTTCAAGACTTGAGAGATAAAAATAGACAAAAGTGAAACTTTTGGGGTAACTTAACTGTTTGTAAAACCTTTGGGAGTGAAATCAACTGTAAATAAAGATTTGGCGAAATTTTTGAAAACTGATAATTCCTAAGGACTGTTATAAACAAATTGAAACTTGAGGGGCCTGAGTGCAGATCTAAATCTAACAAAACTAATCCCCACTCCCCAAATCGTCTGATATTGAGAATCAGAGAGAGAGGGAGAGAGAGTCACAGAGAGAGTGGAAGGGCGACAATAGGGCGATGGTGCTGGGTTTGAGTGAAAATGGTTCGAAGGCTAGGTTGTGGGATCCGATCATAGGCGCGAGGGCTCAGTGGATGGCGAAGGCTCTGTTTTGGGCGCGATTTGGTGGTGATCCGAGCGACAAGGGGGAGTCGCAGTCGAGGGAGCATGGTTCATTGCAGGGTTTGGGTCAAGAGGACCAGTGGCTGCCTTCGTGACCGAGAGTTGGGTTTCAGTCACGGTGGCTTTTGGGATTTAAGGTTCGGGTGTTGTCGCGGCAGGGAGAGGGGGTCACGGTGTGCGGTGGCGATGGCGATGGCAGTCCCGGCGGTGTACAGCTGCAGCAGGGGGTTCAGGTCAACAATGGCTAAGTTCTGAGTCGACCCGGAGGCTTTGGGGAGGGGGCAGCAGTGGCTACCATTTTTTTCGGGTCTATTTGTGTTCGTGTAATTTTGTAACCGTGTATCTGAAATTGCCAGTGGATGAACGTCAGTGTATCCCTTTTGGGGATGAAAATTTTAGTGTGTGTGTATGTAACGCCCCAAATTCTTGAAATTCGAAACACTACTAAAATTCTCATTTTCCTTTCCCCTTTTTTTTTAAATAAATAAAATTTCAAAAAAATATGTGCAGAAACATGTTGATATATTTAAAATACATAATGCCCAAGTTGTATGTGTATAGTTGTCAAAAAAAGTAGTTAAACAAAATATGAAATCAATGAGACACTTAACGAAAGAGGGCATTACTTAACATAGTTACATAGTCAAGATATTTATAGTCAAAATATTTAACTGGCCTTACTCATCGCGACATCCGTACTAAGCCCCTTAAACTGGAAGGATGGAAAGTTGGGGTGAGTACAATAAAATTATACTCAATGGGACAAAGGCAATTAATCCACGTCAAAACCAAACATGTAATCATTATCATAAACTCTGCTCTTTAAACTTTAAAACTTTCCAAGTTGTACTGTGGGCTATCCCAAGGGCCTTCTTTTGACCCCAGACCAATTTGCGATCCCTAACAACATACTAGTGCTAGTAATCATAATTGCACAGTGGACTATCCCAAGGGCCTTCTTTTGACCTCGAATCAATTTGCAGTCCCTAGCAAATCTTTTCATGAATTCAAGTTACAAAAATAATCACGCATAAGGAAAAGCCAGGATCAATTAACCAAAATTGCACAACATAAACCCGCCTTGAAAAGTCTTGAAAATGTGTACTAGAAAGGTTGAGTACGTGCTACAAAAGCTTGAGCTTTAAAGGGCCCTCATCTGGCAAATAAATATTTGAGTGATTTATATGTTAAAGTATCATTATTGGAAAGAAATTCACAATCCTTAAGGACTTAAATGAATGTTTATGAAAGTTGATGTGTCAAATTTTGAATTCTTAAAATGTTTAAGGATCTATTGATTACTCATGAGTGTTAGAGTTTACAATTAATTTGATTGGTTTAGGATTTAAGACCTTTATGAAGTAATTAAATTCTTTAAGCGTTAAATTGAACAATTATAATAGTTAGTAGACTTTAATTTAATATGCTTGGATAGTTTGAGGGTCAATTTAAGTTAAATTAAAAGTATAGGAACTTATGTGATTAGAGTTAAAAATTTAGAAACCAATTATGCAAAAACTTGAAAGTTTGGGGGTCAAGATTAATTATTTAAAAGGCTTGGGGACCAAACTTGATTGACATAATAACTTTAGGGTTAGATTTAATGACATGAAAATGTTATGGGTCAAGACTTGAGTTGACTATAAGTTTTGGGCTCATTTAATTGTTATTAAAACTTTTAGGGACCAAAAATGTAAAAATTCATTGGACAACAATTTAGATCTATTTTCTTAGAGTCATTAACCGAAGGCAAAGAATAGAGAATGTGCGAAGTGAAGGTTCGGTCTTGGGGGTGTTTTAAGGTCAAGAATCCAATAAAACTCCAACGATTCGAAGATAAAATATGTGAAATAGGTAGCCTTCAATGAGTTCTTTCCATTTATGTAAGTATTAGAAGGTATGGTGGTGGTTTTTTTTTATGGAAGTGCTCGGTGGTTTTGACCATTTTCCTGCTAGGGTGGTGGTTTTCCGACCAAACCATTTACATATTTGTGTTCCTCGTGGCGAGAAGATGTCATAGACACTAATTTTGTTACGTTTGGTGAAGGATTGAGGTTGGGCCAAAACCGAGCTTGCTCGGGTTTCATCCATGGTCGACGCTCGAGGATTTATTTCCTCTTTTTGATGTTTGTTGTGGTCGAAGAAGATGATTGGAAAAGCTATAGTGTGTGTAGTTTACATTATTTGATGGCTAGGATTTTCTTTGGAAAATTTTCATGATACAAGATGAATGTAATGTAGGAGTATGAAAGGAAAATCTTTACCTTCTTCAAGCTGCTTGTATCGTTGTTGTTTTCTTGCAGTGTGGAAAATGCAATGGTGTGATTTCTATGAAATAGAGGCGCCACAAGAGGAAGAAGGTGGAAATGGGGAAGACACTAATTTTTCTCTTGTTCTTAGCTTCCTTCTTGTTGATTAATGGTGAGGCGGAAAGGAGGCTAATACTCTCAATTTATATGGTGTGATTGGTCTAAAATGAGAGATACTGAGACGTGATTAGCCACAAAAATGAAATTAGATATATTTAATAAAGAAAAGAAGTTTTTATTGGTTTTCTTGAAAACACCATTTACACTAACGATAAGTGAAATTGGTTTAAGTTGAAATTGATAAAGTCAATAAAATATGTAAATTTAAACTACAGTTTAATAATTAAATGGATTTTGAGTAGTAATTATTATTATTCAGAATTAAGAAACAAAACTAAAGGTTTCTGTTTAAAATAATTAAATTAAGAAAAATAGCATTGGCTTTGGATCAAATGAGTTGGATGAAATAATATTATTCTAGGCTAATAGTAAAACAATTTGATTAGGAATGAAAGAATGAATTAGACTCAATAAAAATAATTGGACTTATAAAATGTCAAGTTATAAAGCAACGATACGTTGCCCTTTAATTAATAAAAGAAGTAAGGTTCTTCATGTTTCTGAAATATAGTCTAGAGTTAAGAAATTAAATTGAAATATATATATATAGACTCAAAATAATAAAGTAGAAAATTTCTCGAGCATAATAAATTAGACTTCAATGAATATGTCGAGATAAGAAGAAATAAAATAATAGAATATTAACTTGAATTGAAAGGAGTCCAATAGCAAAGGAGTCAGAATTCATACTTAAATTCAAGTGAATGTTGGGAAGATTCCTAATATTTGGATTAATTTAATTTGATTTGACTTTAAATTGGAGAGAATGCTAGACGAGTGCGACTTTGACGGTGACTGTTGAAAATATCTTTGAGGAAAGTCGTAACGACACGTTTAGTTATTAAAATTTTCAACCAAAAATTCTTGGTCGCTATAATGTATACCTTTGAACAGGGATTTGCAGAATGTATCTCTGCTTGTGATTTCTGTGCTGGTTTTTATGTAGTTTTCTTGTGTACGTATGAATGTTGGGCAGCTGGGTTTGTGTGTATATAAGTTGCTGAGTGTTGGTTGTTGGAGACTGTGAGTGCTTCTGTATATGTAGAAGTGTAGTTGCAGAAGGCGTTTGTGTTTGTACTTGTAATATTTGCTGAGTTTGTGTGTATGAGGTATACGTATATATGAGTTTCTGTGTGTGCATAGAGATTCGCAGAACTGGGTGTGTCTGTGTGTGTGTGTGTGTCTGTGTGTTCAAATTTGGGTAGAATTAGGATTTAGGAGTTTTTGCTTGACATGGAATTTTTCCATCCAAAATGGGCCTAAAAATTGTTCAGAAACTTGGATGAATGTTCTTGGGCTTTGAATTGGGCTTGCGGACTAAAACTTAATCCAGGTTTAAAAAGAGTCTAAAAATGAGATAGACTTAATATATTGGGCTAAATTTCAAATGGACGGAAAAAATGAAATAATTAAGAGGGATCTTTACATAAAAAACACTCTTTTTAATAGTATTTTAAAAAATACTCCTAGATCAAAAGTAATTGCTAAAATGTCATTTCCTATTTCAAAACTACTCCAACCCAATTTTAATTTTATTAATTTTAACTTTATTAATTATTAATTTATTATTATGAATAATAATAATTATTAGAATTTGTCATCACACTTCTCACCATTACTGCCACCACTTTCAACCACCATTAGCAACCCTATGGCGGTGGCCGATGGCACGACATAGTTAATAAAAAAAAAAGCAAAACAAAAAATGAAAAAGAAAACTACCATTTAAAAAATAATGTTACCAAAAATCAAAGGGAAATTTAATTTTAACAATACAAATTATGCCGATTATCAGAGTATAATGTTACCACCGTTTTTTAAAAAAAATAGTATTCACAACTTGGTAACAAACACGAAAAATGGTGATAAAAAAATTCATTATAATGGGAGGGTAATAACAAAACAAGAATGGTAACATAGGGAAAAAACTAGTACATAGACATGGTAACAACCTCGATATGTGGTAACATGTGGAAATAAAATCATAGTAGTAACTATTTTAAAAACTCTTACCAACTAAAATTCTCGGTAACATAGGAAAATAAAGAAACAGGAATGGTAACAGAGGAAAATAAACAAATAAATCAACCAGAAGATGGTAACAATCAGATAAATAATAACAAAATGATAAAAAAAAAAGAATAGAGTTCATCAAAAACTTCAAGACCTGCAATTGTTTGAAACAAAACAATTTAAACAGTTAAGACAAATGCTTAACCAAAAAAATACAAAAATAATATAAGCTAATAAAAAATTATTAATTGAAGAAACCGAGGGCAACGGAAGTTTCTCAAAACACATCTTACTTTCTCAAAAGAAATTAGAACAAATTTCTCAAAGAAAGTTAGAATTAAGCACTGAACAAGTTTTCAAAAGAAATCTTTTTGAAAAACTTGCAGAACGATTTTTCAAAAAGACCTTCACATGAGTAATAAGGAATCTCTACCAACTAGGGACTACACCTCAACAGTTGTTTGATTAAAAGCAGTGCATCTAGAGCGTTCTTCCTCCACAAAATCTAAGTCAAGAAATCTGGAAACAAATGCGCAAATTCTATACAAATCCTCAAATTTGTCAACACCCCAAATTTGCTTTGAAAGAGATTGAGGTGAAGGATTCAATTGGGCTTTTCAAGAAGAATAATGCTATGTAGCACCAGTGGTGTTTGGTACCAGTCTACGTGGCAATTAATGTGGCATTAAATGATAAGTGAAATTAAATGCATGAATAAAGGACCCACTTGATTTGACTTATCATTCAATGCCACCTTGATATGGTGCCAAGCACCAGTGATGCTAAATAGCATTACTCTTTCAAGAAAGCATTCAAGCCTTTGGTGATTGCAGGGAAGTGTTTCAAGCAGCCATCCAAGAATAGTACTTTTGATTTTGTTTTTCACGGCGGTGGGTTGATTGAGAAGCCTTTGAAATAAGCGGATTTTGCAAGTGTGAAAAAAAAAAAAACACAGATTCAGCCGCGGCCAATGGAAGGTTGTGGTGGTGGGAGCCGCGGGCTGCAGCTGCAGCTGCAGCGGCAGCGGGGGTGGAGAGGGCTATTACTTTGAGTTACATCTAGGGTTGTGTGTGTGTGTGTGTGTGTATATATATATATGTATATATATATAGATATTTATATACACAAAATGATTTAAAATTAATTACAATTATTTATTAAAATAAAATAAAATGATTTATTAAAATAAAATAAGTAGTGGTATAAAAGTAATGCGATGGGGTATAATTGAAAATAGTTTGACATGATAGTGTAAAAATGATAGAACTAAAGAAGAAAAAGGGGTAGAATCTTTAATTTTCTCTAATAATTAAGAACTAGGCTTGAGTGCATAAAATAAACTTTGGGCTTACACGATTTCTTGAATGGTGGATCAGGTAATCAATTAGATTTGAGTCAAAAATTCAGAGAATGAAATCCAATTAATTAGAATCTTTGTATTTTCATTAAAGTAACTAAACGAGGAACGCAAATTCCTTAAATCTTTTATTGTGATCAATATCGTAGCGACACGCTTGACTTTCTTTAAAACTAGTCTATCTCATGTGCGATGCACGGGAAACAATGAGTGATTAAAGAAATAATAATAATAATAAGGTAATAAATTATTTCAATAATTAGATATAGCTATATTATCGTCATATAATAATTTAACTGATTAAGTATGTTTGCACTATATAGAAAATTTGTATATTTCAAGTGAATCATATTTTCGCTATATTATTTCTTATAGACTTTATGCTGAATTCACTAAATATTTATATTAATTGTGTTATATTTCTACTTTTACAAAGTGAATTAGTTATTATTTATTATATAAAAAGAAATATATTTTTGTATAAAAGGAAAAATTTCTACTCATTTCTCCCACCTCACTCAACTACAGTGCTAGACCAAGAACAATAATTCTCTAATGTTGATTCAAGCATACCGTGAACACAAAAGTATAGATCGTGCTCAACGATTCAAAGTGTAAGACTCCAACTGATTCAAAAAATACTGTACCAGTTCTTATTTATATGTTATCGTGAGTTACATATTTCTTATAAAAATAAAATAAAATAAAATAGAAAATAATGTGTGGAAAAATTGTATCATTTTACAACATTAAAGAGATTTCGGCTAAGAAAACTATAAGAAAAGAAATGACTCAAACACATATCATTTCATAATTGTTTCTTGGTCTCATCTTGATCAAAAGCTTAGAACTTCTACGGTGGAACTTGGTGGCTCTAAAAAAGGGGGAAAAAGATAATTTACAAAGTTTGGTGGTTTAAACTATATTATAGTTTTTAAAACTTATATCAACATATTATTCTCATTGGGCAATTTGAATTATGCTTCTAAGTGGTGCTACTATATATCTCTTGCTGCTATAAATAGCATATATAAATTAATTATCGTAGTCAAGAAAGATATATCATAATTAATATTTAATAAGACAATTATATTGTCACTATAATTATTATTTATTATAATAATTAGGTAAATATGAGTAGTGAGTAGTTTTTTTTGGGGGGGGGCGGGGGGTAGTTACTGCTATTAAGCAAATTAAAAAATTTAAAAATAAAAATTAATAATATAATTGAATTGACATTTAAAAGTGGAATAATGGAGGTTTACAATTTATGCCGACATATATATATATATATATATATAAATGAAAACGCATGAGTTGAGAAAGAAAATGTTTTAGAAGTTAAAAATTAAAACACACAATATATTTAAATCTACTTGTAAGTAGTACAACAATACATTTAAATCTAATTGTGGATAGCAAAAATACATGGAAAGTAAAGAAGAAATAACGTAGGAGAATATTAAAACTTAAATGGAAAATAGATCGGAAGAGCACATTTTTAAATAGAAAATATATGAAAAACAAAGTAAATAAAATATCCATAATTATTGAATAAAGGTCAAAAGTAAGTAGACAAAAAAGAATAACGTACGGAAATATTAAAAATCACATGGAAAATAAAAAAATATTCTTAAATAGAAAATATGCGAAAAAACAAAGTAAAAAAAATATCTATAATTGTTGGATAATCTATAATTGTTGGATAAACGTGAAAAATATTTTTAAATAGAAAATATATGAAAAACAAAGTAAATAAAATATCCATAATTGTTTGATAAAAGTGAAAAGCAGACAGACAAGAAAGAATAACACGTGGAAATATTAAGTCACATGGAAAATAAAAGATATTCTTAAATAGAAAAGATGCGAAAAAACAAAGTAAATAAAATATCTATAATTGTTGAATAAACGTGAAAAATGAGTTGGATAAAGGTGAAAAATAGATAGTTACAACTACTATTTAAATTAAAGATTTTAAAAACTAAAAAAAATAAAAATATATATATAAGAGATTCCAGTATCTTTTTAGGCGGGAAAAAGATACTGGAATCACTTCTTATCTTATATATAGACCTTGTAGTCTGTAAACTCGTATACTCAAAATATATGAGTATGGACCCCTCTAACAGAGAGAGAGAGAGAGAGAGAGAGAGAGATTTCCACTAGCACGTGGATGCATAAATCAATAAAAAACTGAACTGAATACATCCCCTATGCCCATGTTGTTTCCACCTACAAAAAAATTATGCAACATAAAAGCTACAAGAAATCCTATACTAAGTAAAAAACTCTCTGACATGTTTGTACATAGTATTGGACAGTATTGCAGCAGACAAAACTTGTTCTTCGATTCTATCTAGTACTGTCCAATCAGCA